>ML102233.1:33792-70601 GCA_003697995.1 Taxidea taxus jeffersonii | reverse complement strand
GTATATGCATGTGTTTATTTACACAGACAAATGTGAGTACATACATGAGTGTGTGTTTATAGATGTGTACTTTGTAGAAACAAAAAAGTTTGAAGTTTTGTGTATGAAACTCTTGAGGTTGTTTATCTCTGGGAAATCATCTTGTTTAACTTTATACAAAAAGTAAATAAAAGCAAACAACAATCAGTGTTCTTGCCCTCTAGCTTGCTTGGGTTGGGAAGCAACCAAAGTATCTAGAAGAAATATAAGGAGAGACTGAGTTCAGAATATTTGTTCCAATGTTTTCAATCCTGCTAGGTCAGCATAGATTGGCTGTGTCCCTCTTTTTTTATTTATTTATTTTTTTATTTAAACATATAATGTAACCCCACCACCCTCTCCCAATCCCCCTCCCCCCACCCCCCTCAGTTTGTTTTATGACATTAAGAGTCTCTTTTGCTTTGTTTCCCTCCCAATCCCATCTTGTTTCATTTTTTCTTTTCCTACCCCCTTAGCCCCCACCCCCATTGCATCTCCACTTCCTCATATCAGGGAGATCATATGATAGCTTTCTCTGGCTGTGTCCCTCTTTTAAAGGCAACCCTATTTTTACAGCTTTCTCTGGGTTCTGGAACTGCTTCTTTCTTGCCTCTTTGGAGTTAAAAGGAATAATGGCTGTCCATGATTACTCTGAGACATTACACCATTGTTGTTACTTTTCCTAAGTACTGTCCACACCTTTGTCAATAGTCCAAACTGTATCTGTCCAGTTTGAGTGCACGTTTCCTTCCTGATTATCCCTGTCCAGTACTCATAATTGTAGCTCCCTGACTTCAAACCCACCTGGGTTAGATGCGGGTAACCTGTGTCTGGAATCCTAGCTTGACCAATATGATTACCTCATTCCTCAAGCCCTGTTTATTGACTTAGAGGTGTGTATATAACCTATTAAATTGGATAAGTCAAAGACAAGCATGGGTATTCTGCTATAGTTAAAGGGAAAGAAGCAATCTCTTCCCATTATATGTATCTTTCCTCTGATAAACTGAAAACCTAGTACTTCTGGTGGCTCTTTTTGTCACCACATGGGAAAAGCCTGAAGGAATGATGAAAAGACAGGTAAAAGCAGAACTGGGAAATGAAAACCAACATATTTCCTGATGATATGTTTTGACCACATATATTCAGCTATATCTGTCTCTTGACTATCTATGAAATCCTAAGAGATCTGATCTCTTTTCTCCTAATTTCAATTGCAATAAGGGTTCCTGAACAATGCAGATATCTTGCAATGATATTCCCCTTATCCCTTTAGCCTGAGGCAATGACTTATACTTATGTTGCCAGCTCTCTATACCGTGACTTTGTGTGACAAATTCTGCTTTCAAACTGAGCTGATAGTTAATATCCAGCCCAACCAAATTCATAGATTAGACAGCTTTTCTTTCTCTTTCTCTTTCTCTCTCTCAGCTATCTTAGAAATTTAAATAAGAAACAAGGGTATATTTTATAGTTGATTGGAATAAAACAAGAATAGATAGTTAGTTTGTAGCTAACTCATACCTTGCCATTCTGGTGCCATTGTGCAGAGTTCTGGGTGTTAACATCCCAGGGCTGCTGTGAAACCAGACAATTCTCCAATTTCAATCCACATGAGTTTGGACCTCCTGTTTAAAAAAGAAATATATATATATATATATATATATACATATATATATATATGCAGTCAAATGCTCTACCACTGAGCTATACCCCCATATATATATATATATATATATCCATTTTTATATATATATATATATCCCTTATCTTTCCATATATTCTATTTTTATATATATATAGTGTTTCTACTCCCTTATCTTTCCATGTATTTTAATAGAATCCTGTTCAATTGTGCTGGTTTGTGTGGATGTCTGATTTTCCAATGAGGGGGAAAATAACTAAAGGATGTATTGATATGGAACCCTGTTCATTTTATGTTTACTAGAAAAGCTCCTTTGAAATAATATGATTTGGTTTAAAAATCTCTCTCCATTCTTCTACCTCTTTCTATCCAAGGTTCCCTGGTGTTAGCAGTGGTGCTTATATGAACATATATATATTCATATCCTATATCTTATATCCTATATTTTATATCTTATATTCATGCCATGCCTGCACTTGTGCTTATTTCCATTTTCACACTGATAAATACTTTTATATCATTAATGAGTTGTTACTCTGACACTCAGTTCTGCCTCAGCAAATGTTATAAACCCTAACTAAAACTCAAAGAAACAGTCTGGAAACAAAAAAAATTTTTTTTTTCAGTGACTCAAATATTTTCCATATTTTTGTCAAACACCATAAAGATTAGTCATGCTACTTAACATTTTTAAAGTTCCATTTCTCTTTCATTCTCTTCCTACACACATCCCAACTTTTCCTTGGCTTCATCTTCCAGAATCTCCTTTCAAACATTTCCCTTACTCCAAGCCAAAGCTTCTTGCAACCCTCTCACTTGTACTGATTTGGAACACCTCATTTCCAAAGTGCTGTTCTAGAAATTGAAGGACCCCGCAGAGAGCTGAACAAAAGTGGTGAAAGGAGAAATGGGTGGCCTCAGAAAGGATTTTCTTTCATAGGTTTGGAAAATGTGAAGTCTGGGAACTTCCTGGTTAATTTTATATTTTGTTATATAAATTATAAATTTACAGAACACTTCAGGAATGCACACCACAATTTCAACAGTGACCATTTCTGAATGAGGATCCTTTTTATATTCAATAATATGTTTCTTCATGTTTTGCAATAGGCATATGTTGCTTTTATAATTTTTACAAAAATATGAATTTATGGAATAAATTAATATTTGAAAGGTACACTTGCCTAAGGAAATAATACTAAAACCCTGAACATTTTCTGGGGACCATGAGAACTGAAACCCCCTGCCCCTAAGTTACCCCCCTACTGGGTACATAGCACGTACAACTATTTCCCTCAGATCACATCACTTTCCTAACCTAACTTGGATTTGTTATGTTTTGAAAATGGCCTTTCATGATGCATAGCTTGTTTCCTGAAGGTAAATCATTCTGGTCTCTGGAAAGGACTAAAGTAGAATCCACACACACTCTTCTTTTCTTCTCCATGATGACATTGGTGTTTTGGTGTGATGCATTGAGTGAGATTGCAGAACATCTACTAGGTTATTCACTGCCCCAGCTGTAGTAGCCCCGTGTCCTTAGGATCTCCGTGGGACCTTTACTTTTACTATGCCTTCATAAATTAGCTGAACTACTCTTTTGTGCCTTCTTCTTGGCAGACAGCCTAACAAGTGAAGGTTAAGCTTGACTGCTTCAGTAGGAAAGAAAACAATATATATATATATATTTTCTCAGCACTTGTGAAGGTCAACACAACTAAGTTCCCATTAGTCACTCTCAAATAACTAGGAAATGAGAATAGGTGGTAAGGTTCTGACTCATCCACTCACTGATTCATCATACCCTTAGAGAAGATTTGTGTGCAGATGCTGGAGATGAGATGAGCAAGACACAGTCTCTGCCCAGGAAAGAACTCCTAGAATAATGGGAGAGCAGACATGACCAGATGAAATCCAAACTGTTAATGGTAATGGTTGGTAATGACCATGAAAAAAGTAACATCCACTGAATTCTCCATGTGCCAGGATCTATACCAAGTGGTTTGCGTACCTTCTATCATCTCTCAAGAACCTTAAGAAGAAGATACTATTACTTTCTCCTTTTTATAGGTAAAGGAGTTGAAGTCCAAGAGTTTATGACTTGTCTAAGGAGTTGTGGTAATAAGTAGTTGAGTCAAAATTCACACTCCAGAACTTTGACTTCAGTACCTATGACATGAGCTAAAGTAAAAGCATGAAATGATGCTGCAAGAGCCCAGAAGGGAGTGTCCAGCCACCTGGAGGAGGTAAAGAAGGTTTGATCAAAGAGAAGACAGTTCTACACCAAAAGGCCCTTCAACAGACAAATGGATAAAGAAGTGGTCCAGGGGCGCCTGGGTGGCTCAGTGGGTTAAAGCCTCTGCCTTCGGCTCGGGTCATGATCCTGGGGTCCTGGGATCGAGCCCCACGTCGGGCTCTCTGCTTGGCAGGGAGCCTGCTTCCCCCTTTCTCTCTCTGCCTACTTGTGATCTCGGTCTGTCAACTAAATAAATAAAATCTTAAAAAAAAAAAAAAACAAAGAGAAGACAGTTCTACACCAAAAGGCCCTTCAACAGACAAATGGATAAAGAAGAAGTGGTCCAGGGGCACCTGGGTGGCTTAGTGGATTAAGCCACTGCCTTCGGCTCAGGTCATGATCTCAGGGTCCTGGGACGAGCCCCGCATCGGGCTCTCTGCTCAGTGGGGAGCCTGCTTCCTCCTCTCTCTCTGCCTGCTTCTCTACCTACTTGTGATCTCTGTCTATCAAGTACATTTTTAAAAAAATTTAAAAAAAGAAGTGGTCCATATGTACAATGGAGTATTATGCCTCCATCAGAAGGGATGGATACCCAACTTTTGTATCAACATAGATGGGACTAGAGGAGATTATGCTGAGTGAAATAAGTCAAGCAGAGAGAGTCAAGTATCATATGGTTTCACTTACCTGTGGAGCATAAGGAATAACATGGAAGACATTGGGAGATGGGGAGGAGAAGTGAGTTGGGGGAAATTGGAGGGGGAGACAAACCATGAGAGACTGTGGACTCTGAGAAACAAACTGAGGGTTTTTGAGGGGGTGTGGGGGGCTGGGTGAGCCTGGTGGTGGGTATTATGGGAGGCACGTATTGCATGGAGCACTGAGTGTGGTGCATAAACAATGAATTTTGGAACACTGAAAATAAAATAAAATAAAATTAAATTAAAAAAAATAGCCGGGGGAGAGAGGGAGAGAGAGAGAGAGAGAGAGAGAGATGTTCTGGTGGGTCTTGAGGAAGAAATCGTTGTACAACGTGTTGTAGAAGAAGTGTAAATCTGAGAAAGATGGTGAAGGGGACCCACGCATGCATTTATCATCTGCCCCAGAGGTTGTAAACTGTCAGCCTAAAAACAGAAATCTCTTACTGATACAATTTGTTTGCCCACTCCCCAAATATTTTCGTTATCCATTCCTAGGATGCAGAAAGGTTGTTGGTTTTTTACTGGCTCTTGTGCTGGTCAACCGGTAAGTGGGTAAGTCTGTGAGTTCTCCCCGTGGCTGCCAATCTTATCATTCAATTATTTGTGTTTTCTTGAGATTTAGTTTACATAAGATAAATGGCATGCATAGGAAATGTAAAATTTGTTAAGTATTGGTACAAAAAATTCCATAAACAGTGCCAAAACCAAGCTATAGGTCATTTTCATCTTCCCACAAAGTCTCCTCATGCTCTTAGCTACCCTCCTCATCCTCTATTGTTAGCCTCTGGTGACTAAGATCTGCCTTTTTGCCACCACAGGTTAGTCTGATTTTTTCTGGAATCCTACATACATGGAATCACATAACATGTAATCTTTGATATCTGGCTCTTTAGTCAGCAAAGGATGGTAAGATTTATTATGATGCACTTCTTTCAATAGTTTCTTTCTTTCTTTTTCTATTTTTATTTTTTTAAAGATTTTTTTTTTTAATTTATTTGACAGACAGAGATCACAAGTAGGCAGAGTGGCAGGCAGAGAGAGAGGAAGGGAAGCAGTCTCCCTACAGAGCAGAGAGCGGGATGCAGGGCTCCATCCCAGGACCCTGAGATCATGACCTGAGCCGAAGGCAGAGGCTTTAACCCACAGAGCCACCCAGTTGACCCTCTTTTTTTTTTTTTTTAATTGAGAAACATTTTGCTGTTTCATTTGAGTCGGTTGGCGTTATTAGTTATTGTGAATAAGGCTGCTATGAACCTTGTGCACAAATCTTTCTAAGAACATTTGCTTTCATTTATTTTGCGTGAACATATTTTTTAACTTTTTAAAAGAAAGTCTCTAGTTGTTTTCCAGTGTGTTTATACAATTTTGCATTTTCACGAGGAGTGTGAGAGTTCCCGTTGGTCCACATGGTTGCCAAGCCTTGATTTTGTCAATTTTTTACTTTTTCCATTGTAGCAGAAATATAAAGTCAAATACAATGCTTTAAGCATTTTGTAAGATTGGAATCCTTTGGGCGAGGCTTGCCACTCTAGTTTCTACATGGTTCTCAGTATTACCGATTGGCTAATGCCAAGATGCCAAACCCACAGTACTTCTCGCCTGGCCCTGAAGTAATTTATAGGAGGAGTTTTATACATATTGTCTTATTTTAGCTTCCCACTAAGTATTTTATTTTATTCCCTTGACAACTCTAAGAAGTAGGTATTAGCAAGCTCCTCTTCATATAGTTAAGGAAGTAAAAACTATAAGGAGGTAGAGGGGAAGCCGTATGCCTAAAAATAGCAGTCAGGATATAAAAACTCAAGTCTGCTTGGCTCCAAAACTGGGTGTTTTCCACATTGGCCTTTCAGACAGCAGAAATCACACATGTAAAAACGAAAAACTAGGAAAAGGAATGTCTTGTTTAGAATGTTGTACTGATTGAGTGGATCTGTTTGTAGAACTTATGGATAGTCAGGACCAGCAATATAATTTGAAACATAATAATGCGCCATCCCCTACTCAAAGAGAAGAAAAAAATCTTGGTAAAATCATTCCCAGACCCTCATTTTGTTAAAAGTATTAGATTATAAATTTTTCTTTTCTTCCACACACTTTCAACTTGTATGGTGGATTTTGTTTGTTTGTTTGTTTGTTTTGTTTTGTTTTCTATCCAAGGCCATTGTAAGTGAGGAAATTGAAATTTTAAGTGATTAGTACATATTTTGCTTATCATCCATATATTATACAATGCCAGTTGTAAATAAAAATATAATACTTTTTTTTTCTTTTTTCTTTTTTTTTTTTTTAAGATTTTATTTATTTATTAGTTAGAGAGAGAGCGAGCACAGGCAGACAGAGAGGCAGGCAGAGGCAGAGGGAGAAGCAGGCTCCCTGCCGAGCAAGGAGCCCGATGTGGGACTCGATCCCAGGACGCTGGGATCATGACCTGAGCCGAAGGCAGCTGCTTAACCAACTGAGCCACCCAGGCGTCCCAAAAATATAATACTTTTAAGTCTTATGTGGAATCACCAAAATTATACAGTCTGTATTTTGTAGCTTATACATGCAGAACAGTGGAAGTACAACACAAACTGAGTCAACTCGTTTTATTTCACTTTTTATCCACTCACATTCAGCCAATATTCACTATCTGCAGCTCACTGGTAAGTAGGAAAGAATTTAAAACTGTAAGTTACCCTATTTTTCTTTTCCTTCTGTGCTATGGTTTTCATCATAAGGGGTTGGCTAATATGGGGAATTAATACCAGTAAGAAAGATATGATGGCTTTCCCTGGCCTTTTGTGTTTCTAGAACACCATTGCCTTCTCTCTCATAAAAGAGTTTTGGTTTAAATAGAAAATATGGCCTCTCAGATCTGTCCTGAGGGCCCTGCTTACACTGTGATAGAGGCAACAGACTTCATACTTACACTGTATCTTGCTGAACTCCCATAAATTATGGGTAATGGGGATTCTGTACCCATGGGGCATGGTGAACACTAATTTCAAATGAAATGGCAAGTAATAGTGGGCATCCATATTTACATATATCTTCTGCCATGTCCCTACTCCATGAGCCCACAAAACCTCACTTACAAAAAAACATTTTCAAAAATAAATTATTCAGAACCTAAAGATGGTAACAGGAGAGGATTAAACTAAACATTGGGGCCCTTCTGAGTGCCAGGACTTATGGGATGACACTGGTACAAACCCCATGAATCTAGCTTTTTGGATAATGGAAAAACAAGAGGTAAGAACAATTTATACAAATATAGTTTTTACTCAATCACTCATTCAATGAATAGTTACTAATCACCTGCTTTATGCCAAGCATTACTTTAGGTGCTTGGGATATATCACTGGGCAGAAAGAGAAAAGATAATTCTGTCTTCATGGAGCTTACATTCTATTTTTCTTTGAGAAGTGGAGTAGCTATGTAAAATTTGAACCATCTGTTCTTGCTGAAAGAATATTAGTAACTAGAATTCAATTCAAAAGAAAAAGCCTCTTAAAAAAATCTCATTTTATAGGGACACTTTGGTGGCTCAGTGTGTTAAAGCCTCTGCCTTCGGCTCAGATCATGTTCCCAGGGTCCTGGGATTGAGCCCCGCATTGGGCTCTTTGCTCATCAGGGAGCCTGCTTCCTCCTCTCTCTCTGTCTGCCTCTCTGCCTACTTGTGCTCACTCTCTCTCTCTGTCAAATAAATAAATAAAATAATTTTAAAGATCTCATTATATAAAATCTCATTTCCAAAGATGATTGTACATGTTGGAATCCACTAAATGTGTAATATGAGGATAAAAAGTTTTTGCTCCTTTGATTGTTTTCCTGGTTTGACTTTCAAAAGTATTAAATGACTTTCACCCATTTCTTGTTTACTTTATGTTTATTTCTTTCTTGGCAATCATGGTACGTAAAAACCTCTGATTAGATTTGTCCCAAATTTTCTACATGTTTTGGTAAAACAAATGTAATGTGACTCCTCATAAGTTTCTCATAGAAATTAGCAACTGAGAGGGTTCTATTGTATAATTAAGACATCATTGATTGTGTTCACCATTTTTGGCAAATCCATTTTTCAACAAGATGAGCCATTAAGCAATGATCTGCCATAGAGGGTATGCAAAAACTGAGTTTCTTCTAGCCTAGAAGCTCTCAAACTCTAGCATGCATACAGTCCCTGGGGGAACTGTGAAAACACAGATTGCTAGGCTCACCTGCAGTTTCTGATTCCACAGAAGAAAGGTAGCACCTGCAATTATGCACTTTTACTTCCAAGTTTCCAAGAGATGCTGCTGTTGTTGCTGGTCCCAGGAAGTAGATCATCTCAATTGTTAGATGTTCAAAGATAGACGGTCTAAAGGTCCTTTTTCACTTAAACTCATATGGGCTTGTTTCATACACACGGGTTTGGGATCAGAACATTCTTTCTATAAGCTGAAGAATAGACTAAAACTAAGAAAAGTAAGCTGAAACAGCCATTCTATTCTCATGTCTCTATTTACCATATTTGAATGTGAGTGTGAGTGGATGTGACTGAGTGTGTGTATGCATGTATCAGGAGGGGAGGAGACTGAGAGAAATAAAGACTGATAGAGGGGATAGAGTATGTTGGAGTCAAAGAGAAGAGTAAGACCAAAAATGAGTGTTTATGTGTGTTTGTACAAAATGATGAAAGAAGAGTGAGGGAGATTAAAAAGAGAGAGAGAGAGAGAACAGGAGAAAGAGAGAGAGAAACATAGGTGCATAAAAGTATAGGAAAGAAAGAAAAAAAAAAGTATAGGAAAGAGATATGTCTCCAGAAAGCAGCTCCATATTCCACAAACCATTCTCATTTAGGAAACAAACAAAAATAAATAAATTTAGCAAAAATGTTATGGGTTACTCACTATTATCTTGTGCAAGCTAGTAAAAAATAATATAATTTATCACTAAGTTATTAAATCAAGCACTTTTACTACTTTATCTCATTTAGACTGCATCATGAGCTTTTGCAGAACTCATTCATGGGTTCCTTTAAGAGATGAGAAAATTTTAATTTAAAAGTGGTTGAATGAACCATCTCAGGTCAAACAGTCAGAAAACAATTCAACCAATATTTAAAATCAGGGCACCTTGGCTAGATTTCACCAAACTTTCACACAGGAGAGTCCTAAGTAAGCTTCAACAAAGCTGAAGTTGTGGGCTGAAGAAATTATTTGCAATGCGTAAAATTGTTATGTTGTCATCCCATTGTTCATTTTTCTTCTTCCATTTTTCTACTTTCTACATTATGCATTTGCAGTGCATAAAATTGTTATGTTGTCATCCCATTGTTCATTTTTCTATTTTCTATAAACAACTGAGTTATATTTTATTTATTTTTTAAAAGATTTTATTTATTTATTTGACAGAGATCACAAGCAGGCAGAGAGAGGGTGGGTGAGGGGGAAGCAGGCTCCCTACCGAGCAGAGAGCCAGATGCGGGGCTCAATCCCGGGACCTTGGGATCATGACCTGAGCGGAAGGCAGAGGCTTTAACCCACTGAGACACCCAGGCGCTCCCTGAGTTATATTTTAATGACAAGATCTGATAAAAGTGAAAAGCAATACAACTGGAAGAGCCCTCCAGAGGGTACTGGGCAGGGTTGTGCAGACTGAAGGGAGGACACGGGCAGCATTAAGCACTTGAGGAAGCTTCTGGCTTGCTAGTCAATCTCTCAACCTATTTCCTATGTTGCTTTGGGTTTCTAAAATTATGACACCTCATCAGACTTTACTTGTTCCAAAGTCAAATGACATCTCAGCCTAGGGAACAAAGAAATGCTGAATAGTGTGAATTGACTTACTCAGAAACGTAAGTTAAAATTAAATTTTTCTTTCGAGAATTTCAAGATACTGTCAGTTGATAAACTAAGCTTTTAGTTAAGAGTTGTTTTCCTATGATCACTCAAAATTTCAAAAGTTTATTGCATAAAATTTTCACTAAGAATGTAATGCATCCTTGTTTTAGAAAAATACAGATGTAAGAAAAGGAGAAAACACCAACAGTGTTTATTAAAAGAGGACAGTTATTAAGATTTTGTTCTTTCTTCCACTTTTGTTATAAATGCATGAGAAATAGCTCAGAGCATGCCAGATAGGCTTGTTCTGTGTCTGATGTTTTTTCCTAAAACTTTCCAGAGTTTTAAAAAATATTTTAAGCCTTATTTTCAATTTTTATGACTTCTTTGGTGAAGTAGTTATTTATGAAAAGGTATTTTATTTTGTATAAGTGATTCTACATTTTTACTGATGTCATTGAAATGAATACAAATATTTTTAGGAGTAAAATATTTCATTCATGTTCATTTGTTTAATTGAGATGAATTTTTTGAAGACAACACAAATGCATGAGAGTGCCTATTCAATCAACCCTCACTGGCCCTCTCTTGTAAACAGAAATAGGTTTACCATGTAGCTCATGGAGCTTAAAATCCAGGACTCCTCTTTTCTAGGACTCTAAGGACCAAGGAAGGGCTTTAGCAAAGTGTTCACATGTGTCAAATCTAATTATCAATTCTTGTCCTTTTCAGGTATTCCAAATTATATAAATGGCATGCCTCATAAAATCTGGAACTCTTTGGGATTGTGTGGTAGAGTTTCATGCTTCGGTATTATTTTACTGCTTGGAAAATTGTGATCAGTTAAATTTTTTATATATTATACTGAATAGTGTTATAGCATGCTTTCTGAATGTCTAGTGGGTAAATGTATAATTCTAGAATTATCTTTGTTTTTATTGGCTTTTGAGAAAACCAGCTGTTATCTTTTAGCACAAGTTGGTTATGTGTGAATTGCTTGTTCCAGAGGCAACCATTAACTATGGTGCAGATTAGAATTAAGGATGTAATCATAGTTGCCATGCAGTAAGTCATGATTGTGCTAGATATAACTTCTATGTGATTTATAAATGTTAGAATATATATGTTAACTCAAGTCAGATCCTTTGCAGAACATACACACACACACACACACACACACACTGAATGTGTATATTTATTTATATAACATGTAAATATATACACAAACATATAAATATATAAAATGTCAGTGACTTTAAGAAAACTAATTTTTAGATTATGAACATGAACTTAGATATAAGAGAAAATATTTATTTATAATGATAAGAAAATCACAAAATTTAACAAATACTACATATAATATTGGATGAAGGAGAAGAATAACAATATTTTTATCAATGATCTCCCAGACATGCTTCAATAAGGCTGTTGTTCCTGCATTTTGGGGAAGAATAATATTTGATCATCTTTTCATGTAATTATTTTGTGATATATTTTTTCTATAAAATAATATAAATGTAATCAGTCTTTCCCAGAACATGGTTGGTCAAATACGTTTTCTCTGATATTTTAGGTCAGAATGCGTTAAGATGTATAACTTCAGACATTGATATACTCAGTTTGTAGTATTTCTACAGATTTGTGCCCTAAAAATAAAGGGTTTCTGATCAATTTCATTAGATATATGTCATGAAAGAAAAATTAAGTCAGATAATTATAATTTTAAGTACTGTGTCAACAGAGTGTTTCTGTCAAGAATGAACTTCCATTTTAATTAAGCATGGAATATAACTTCTTTGGTTCCAATTCTAAGTGTCTGATGATTGGGGGAATTTTCCTCAGATTAGCTTCTGGCTCTGTGTATTTCAAACCTTATTTCTCCTCCAATTTCTAAATATTCCCAAACAGCGCAGGACATTGTAGCACATGATCTTTCTGACCCTTGACCTCAATACTTGCCCTACGTGTCAGTAAATCAACACTGTAGGACGTAGGAGCATTCCTGGAAGCCATTCCATATCAGGATAAATAGTAATATGGTAACTAGGTGAAACCACATAAACATATCACAGCAATCCCATACTAAAACTCTCTCCATGTCACCTTTGCTTTACCTGGACCTGGAAAATGTTTATGGCCACTCCACTACCATCTGATATCAGTGAAAGTGAGACTGAGGGAACTCTTAGTGTAGGAAGTGTTTACAAAACATAAAACCTGTAAACACATTGCTCATTTCCCTCTAGGCCATTGGAAGGTGTATTAGTTTCCTAGAGGTTTCATAGCAAAATCACAGAAACTTGGTGGCTTAACACAGTTCTCTCACAGCCATCAAGTCCAGAAGTATAAACTCAAGTTTTAACAAGGCCATGCTCTTTCTGAAGGCTCTTGAGAGAATGTTTCCTTGACTCTTCCAGCTTCTGGTGACTCCAGGAGTCCTCTGGCTTGTGGCTGTACAACCCCAATCTCTGCTTTCACCTTCTCTTTACCTGTGCATCTCTCTTTGGGTGATTTTTATGAGGACACTCATTTAATCCAGGATGATTTCTTCTCAAAATCCTTGACTTGATTGCATCTACAAAGACCCTTTTACCAAATAATATCACATTCACTGTTTCCAGAGATTACAGCAACTTGGCCATATCTTTAGAGGTGTGAGGATGGGCGACATTCAATCTACTATAGATGGATTCATGAAAAAGAAGCCTTGAAACATAAGCTTCCTGAATATTGTGATAAGCCTGCCTCTGCTAAGCTCTACTTTAACA
This sequence comes from Taxidea taxus jeffersonii, assembly GCA_003697995.1. Classification (NCBI taxonomy): domain Eukaryota; kingdom Metazoa; phylum Chordata; class Mammalia; order Carnivora; family Mustelidae; genus Taxidea; species Taxidea taxus. The sequence continues at coordinate 57,426 of ML102233.1, read as the reverse complement.
AGGAAGTAAATAAATTTAGAGAAGAAATAAATAACTCCAGCCAAGATTCTAGAAATAATTGATCAGGTATTTAAACTGGAGTCTTTGAGGAAACTTTCCCCTTGCCAATCTGCCTCTGAATTATTTTTAGAAGTCACTTAAGTAGAAAGATAATTGAGAAAACTCATGTGGTTTTTTTTCCCCAAACCTTTTCATAAGGAGGAAACAGAAGTCAAATGAAAAATTGTGACCTCTCCACAACTAACTCATTTAGGACACTACCAATGTCTACTGGTTATGTGCATACACATTAACACACACACACATAATTTGTGGAAAGGGGTTGGAGGAAATATTCTGCAGTTTCTTAGAATATTGAAATGGGAGAATCTTCAGTGGGATTTCCATTATAAGTGGGGCAACTGAGGCAGGAGTAGTGAATCATGACTTGAGCAAGGTCACTAAGCTGGAGAGTTACCAGCATATACAGAAGTTATAATTAGGTCTCTGGTTTCCAGTCTTTATTCTCCATTACTCAAGCTGCTCCAATTCTCAGTATCTTCATTTTTTCCCCTTTCCTGAGACTTTTTTATTTCCATCAAAGTCATCTCAATGATTTGATTTTAATTAACCTGATGGATTTAAAGGATGAAGTGTATTATGTGCACCTCCTGTAGGAAAATATTTGATGACTCTAAAACCCATATTCTTTGAGAATTTGCTATCACCAAGCCTTAGTATTTTATAGCTTCTGAATGTTAATTTTTTTTAGATATGGATTACAAATGCGAAAAAAATATCCGAGTAGCAAATTGTCAAAAGCTCTTTTTGAGATCATCATGAATAATGGATACTAAAATGATTTTGCATATTTTGAAAAATTATGCAAATCACATTAAGCAAATTGCTTAAGAAGTGAGGTGTTTTGATAAAAACAGTTATTTCTCTTTTTGTGGCAGCATGTAAGTGGTGTTTAAACTTAACCATATGCAAATCCTTGGGCTTCCTGCTATATTATAAAAACCTGAGTTATCTAATAATGTGCTCTCTTCTCATAACATCAAGACTTTGGTTCCTTTAACCTCAACTCTTTTTATTCCATTTTTAATTCCATTAAACTAATAATGCATCACTTTAGGTACCTTCTGAAGTTATTACATTTGTCTTATCAGATTTGTGATTTGAATAGATTTAGAGGAAGTGACCTTCGTATTAATTATTTTTGGACTAAAGCCAGTTCTTATTATAATCAGGTGAATAAGGATATGTATTCACCAAGCATCCATGAGAATGCAGAGTTGGAGTGGTTGGAGTGATGGAATCCTATCTTCAAAGGTTTAAAGTCTTTGAGGGGAGAAAACCCAAGTATTTCCAAGTCAGGGTGTAGGCAGAAGGGAGAGGTCACTTCAGAATTTAAGGGGTGAGTAGATATTCAATGAAGACATCACAAAGGCATTGGAATTTGAGTTAGGAATTAAATTATGGAGAGATTTTGTGCATAAATGAGGACAGGAAACCATCTGATACAGAGAAACAGGATGAGTCAAGCCTGAAGGTAAGGGAATATAGGTTACTTTGAGAAAGTACTTTGAGAAGTACTTAATCTGATTTAACAGGTAGGTAAATAAGCTATACCAGGAGACATGGTAGAATATGAGATTATAATAATAATAAATAATAATACATATAATGAAGTAACAAATCATACATGTCTTGGACACTCACAAGATTCACTATCTTGTATTTAGTGCTTTATGTATTTTTATTCTTCTTAGTCTGTTTGGGCTGGTATAACAGAATATCACAGACTGAGTGGCTTATAAACAACAGAAATTTATTCTCATAGTTCTGAAGGCCAGAAGTCCAAGATCAGGCACTGGCAAATTCAGTTTCTGGTGAGAAGTCACTTCCTGGTTCATAGGTGGCCATTTTCTTGCTGTGTCCTCACATGGGAACAAGAGGGAGAGAACTTTATGGAGTCTCTTTTTTAGAGGACACAGTCCTATTAATGAGGGCCCCATTTCATGACCTAATTACTTCCCAAAGACTGCACTTCCTAATGTCATCATATTGAGGGGTTAGGATTTCAACATGAATTTTAGGGGGAAAAATTCAATCCTTTGCATTACTGAAGACTTCCCCTAATCCTGGGAGACAGATAGTAGCTACTTGTTCAAAATGAGAAAACCAAGCTATAGAAAGAATACACAAACTTCCCACAATTAGTGGCCAAGGGGTGGAGCGTCTTAAATGTCATCACATTTGGGTTAGGTTTCAACAAATGTGAAGGACACAAACCCTGACTAATACACCACTTCATCTTTAAAAGATATAATTTATTTCTCCACCTCCTTAATTGGGGATAGTCTTACGACTTATTATGACCACTACAGTGTGACAGAATGACACCATATGTTATCAAAACTTGTGTCTCAAGCAACCTTGCACCTTCACCTCTCACCTTTTTGGAATACTTCTGCCATCATATGAAGGAGCCTGAGGTTAAAAACAAACAATCAAAAAACAGAATCCAAACAGCTGAAAAAAAGGCTGTTTGGGGACCAGCCATACAGGTAATCCCAGACCCTAGCCCATCTACCAGCTGAGTACAGATGCATGAGTGAGCACAGAACTGTTCAGGAAACCCATAGTCTCGAGAAATCATAAAGCATGATTGAAAGCCTCTGTTTTGGGGTAGGTGCTTATTGAATAACAGGTAATGGATACAGACATATTTTCTTTTGCTAGAAAAGCCTAATGTGCATTAGGTTTGTAAGGCCTAAAAATAAATCGCATTGAAAAAACTTGTTTAACTTTGTTTAATCTAGTTAAATTTATTTGACTAAAGAAATATTTATTGTTGCTCCTTGCAAACATTTTTTGGATTTCTTGTCTGGAATTCTCTATGGAAAGCCAGATTCTTATGTTCTGTCTGCAACTTACTTTTTAGCCCCATTTTCCATTTTTATGTTTTCCTACACAATCTGGACTTTCAAATTCAATTATCCACATTTCGTAAGTATTCTTCCTTCTTTTTGACCTTGGACCTTGGCCAAGTTCTTCAATCTTTCTTTCTCAGTTCCTACTCATATTTCAAAATGCATTTAAAATTATACCACTTATGTGAAGCTTTTGTTTATTGCCCCTTTAGTAAATTATCAAATTATAATTTTATGGCATACGTGACAGTCAATTTAACAAAACTCCCCAATTACATTGTGTGCACATGCTCTGTGCCAGGAATATCAATGGTGAGACCTGGAATATCAATGATGAGCAAGACTTTCAGGTGATTACATTTTGGTTGTGTTTTACTGGTTTGGATGGGCTTTATTAAGTGCATTTTTCAATTTGTAATGCTTTCTTTCCTTGGATAAATTATCAAAATATATTTGCAGAATGGTAAATGAATGAATAATGCAAATAATTAGAGTTTAATATTCATCACTAAATCTATTGCATAACATTAAGCCCTTCAGAAACTACAGATTTTTGCAAATCTCTAATGCAAACCATGATAGAGAGTGCTTGCAATGGTCATTGAACAAGTCTTCACTCCATTAACTCAAGCAATTGTTCACTTGAATAGTCAGCTTAGATAAAAATATAGTTCATGAACTTTTTATAAGCTTCAAGTGCCTGCCCTTCCTGTTTTCATTAAAAGTCCATATGATGAAGCATCATTTAAATAAGGCCAGGATAAACATTTAATTACCACAATTAGTAGCTTAAAATAACACAAATATATTATCTTTAGTCAGAAATCTGACAGGGCTTTCAAAAGGCTAAAATCAAAGAATCAGCCAGGCTCCATTCCTTGATGGATGCTCAGGGGAAAACTAAGTATCCTTGCCTTTTCCAGTTTTAAGAGGCTACCCTTCCTCCATCTTCAACCCTGGCAATGTGATATTTCTCCAGCCATTCTTCTGTTGCTCCTTTTCTTTCTGAACATATTTGGGAAGCTTCTTTTCTCTCAAGAACTCCTGTAACTAGATGGTTCCTACATGGATAACCAGGATAATTTTCTCATCTCTGGGTCTCTAATCTTAATCATGTTGCAGATTCCCTCTTGTGAAGGCAACATATTCACAGATCCTGAGGACTTCCTTGAGGGGCCATTATTCTGCCTTCTACAACTAAGATGTCAACTGTTTTAAAATTTGTTTCATGGGTGCCTGGGTAGCTCATTAAGGGTCTGCCTTTGGCTCAGATCATGATCTCAGAGTCCTGGGATCAAGCCCTGCATTGGGCTCCCTGCTCAGCAGGAAGTCTGCTTCATCCTCTCCCACTCTCCCTACTTGTGTTTCCTCTCTCACAGTGTACCTCTTTGTCAAATAAACAAATAAAATCTTTAAAAAATAAATAAAATAAAATTTGTTTCATATGACACTCAAAAACCCTGTGAATAGAGGGAGATAATATTAATCCTGTCTTATAGATTTAAACAAACAAACAACAACAATAACAACAAAAACCCCACCAAAAACAAAACTGAATCAGGCCATTTAACTTGCTTAAGATCATGCCATCTGCTTCTACCTCAGGACAGATAATTCATAGCCTTACTTATCAAAGTCATCAGCTTACTAAACTAGAAAGCAAAGGAAGATTTCTAAGCATCATTCATAGCATAGCTGTTTAGCTATTTTGGCTGAATAGATAAGTCAATATAATCGCAATTAACTCCCAATACCTGGAGTATGGGGGCTTCTCTTTGTTTGTTTTTGTCAGACTGCTTATGAACTGAGGGTTTGGGTCCTTCACAGAGTTTGTATCTTGAAAGCTAACCTCAAGTGTGATAGTATTTGGAGGTAGGACCTTTGAGGTGATTAGGTAATAAGAATGGGAACTCAGGGGACACCTGGGTGGCTCAGTGGTTGAAGGCCTCTGCCTTCGGCTCGGGTCATGATCCCAAGGTCCTGGGATCGAACCCCACATTGGGCTCTCTGATCAGCGGGGAGCCTTCTTCCCCCCCCTCTCTGTCTCTGCCTGCCTCTCTGCCTACTTGTGATCTCTCTCCCTGTCAAATGAATAAATAAAATATTAAAAAAAAAAAGAATGGAACCTCAGGAATGGGATTAGTGTTTTATAAAAGGGTCTTCAAAAAGAAACCTCATCCCTTCATGTGAGAACATAACAAGAGGGTGATCTGTGAGCCAGGAAATGGGCTCTCACCAGACACTGCTTCTACCAGCACCTGATCTTGGATCCCTGGCTTCCAGAACTATGAGAAATAAATGTTTGTATCTGAAGGCACCCTGTCTGTATTTCTGTTATAGTAACTTAAACAGACTAAGATACAGACCCTGTGCTGAATCCAAAAAGCAGAGATGATAATTGTGACTCATTCAGGAGCTTTCAAATTCAGAGCCCTGTATACCAGGTAATTCATCCAAGAAAATGTCTATTAAACATCTTGTTGCCTGACCAGGTAAGAACAAAATGAGTAAGCATAATGAGGAAGCCTGACACGGAGACTAGATATGCCTAATGCAATACTATGACTACTCTACTAGAGCAATATGCTGTTAGAGCGAGATGTGGATAGCCCTTCCTGATGGAGAGATAATGGCAGAGGAAGACTTCAAAAGGAGGTGATGCGTAAACTGTGTTTTCTAAGATTTCACTATGAGAAACGGGCTGAAAAGACGGAGAAGGAGAATGTACTCTGGAATGAAAGTGATTGTAGTGGATATTTCTAAAAGCCCAAATGAGATCCAAGGTCACATGTATAAAGCTCTAGCTGTTGATCATCATGAGCAGGTCCCTTCACCTTACTGATTGTGATTCCTACTCCATGGACACTTGCACTGCCAATAATTAACACATTTTTTGCCATATGATAGGCATTAGAGAAGTGTTAAATGTAAGTGACAATTACAGTCTGAATATGTTTTAAGGGTCAAGGAGAATGTTTACATATTTAGATATGTTTATATTCAGTGATTACATGTTAATGGAGACTAGAGTTATCCACTGAGTTTTAAATACACTTATAAAGTGCCCATATTTTATCTATAATAGGCCAAGTCATGATATTCAGAAAATAATAACTTGGGAACCTAAATTCCATGGGGAGGATGGGTGAGTCAAAGAGGAAAGAAAGGGAATGACTTAGGAAAGACTTTAGAGATATGAGAAGAAATGAAGATTAGTTGAGTTAGTTGTGTGAAAATTATTTATTAAGGGAGATGATGTGTACAACCAGGAGATGAATCTAAAAAACATAGTCATAAAGTCCTATGTGAATGTGGATCATGGGGGAAAGTCTGAATAACTCAGAAAAACAACCCACCTGACCCCAAGTGACAAATGTGTGGGTAGATGGGAGGGAGGGATCTGGGAAGTATAGCTTTATCTTGAATTAAATAGAAAAATGGAGGAAAAAAGAAAAGAAATATTTTTCTTATATAAGAAGAAATCTTTTTCTTATATAAGAAGAAAGAATCTTCTTATATATTTGGCTAGGAGAAAGACGTTGAAAGACAAATTCAGAAGAAAGGGTGTTCTTGACTGCAAATGATTTTCTTAGAAAACCAAAAACAAAATCCAAAGCTCAGACCCCACATAGTCTCTCTACATTTGGCAGCCAGTACCCAATCACACTTGAAAGCACTCTCATAGAGTGGTAGTTTCTTATTCTCAGGACAATGAACCCCAGGTTATTTCAAATGGTTTCCTTATACATACAGGATTCCTAGAGAGAAATGAAGAACAGCACCATATTTCCAAGTCTATAACTTAAAAGGAACACCATTCTTTAAGTCCTCATCAACAGTGAAGTCTCTGAAGAAGGAATGCTGGTGTATTTCCTTGGGTGGACAGCTTCACCATAAATAAGATTGGGTCACTTCTGCTTTGTAAAGCCCATGGAGAAGGTGTAGCACAGTGATGGATGGATAGCCAGCCTTAGAAACAAATTAAATAGAAAGAATATATTAATTCTCTGTATTTATATGATTACATTTACTAGACCCATATGTGGAGCTATGAATATTATAAACATGAAGATCAGTCTTGAGTTTAAGAATAATTGCTTAAAGGCCATAAAGATGAGAGAGTAGATACTGGATTCATTTACTAATCCATTCATATGGCTAATTTACTTAACATCCTCAGATCCTCAAGATTCTCATCTGTGAAATTGAAATACCTATTTCAGAAATGTTCTAAGGGTCAGAAACAAAATATGCAATAAAGAATGTAAAGATAGCACAGTGTCTGGGATAATTGTGCTAAATTTTCCCCAAATGAGTACTGAATGATATACAGTATGCATGTTATAGTAAGTATGAGCAGGAAATGCATTTTCTTTGCTCTACCTTTGGGGAAAGTGGGCATCAGACATGTATTTCTCTTCAGGAGATTCTGCCTGCAACATTGTATCTGAAAAGAGGATTGTATATGACTCATAACTTTTGAACCAGAGCAAAAATAAACGTGAACAAGTCTATTTCTCTAACAGGGCCTTCGTGTATTCTCTGCCCCCCACATATTTGCACATGTAGAGGTAAGTTCACAGTCAGATGCCTGGTCTGTGGTTTATGTTAATAAATCGCTGTTCCATGACCCTTTTATACTATGGACTAGGGAGAGGCCATGGTTTATTATTTCTATTTTATGGATTATATCACTGAAACCCTAAACCTTATATGGCTTTATTTTGACCCCAACATTTTAGTTCATGGAATCTATCCCAAATAAATAATCAGAGAAGGGGCTAAAGATTTATGTTCAGGAATGTTCATCATGGTGTTATTTATTATAGCAAAACATAGAGGAAAAATCCCAAATATCCAACTTCAGGAGATTTACTAAATGAATTATGTTCTATTCATATGATGGAATTCGTTCAATAATGAAATGACATTTTTAGAAGGCAATTCATGATATAATGTTGAGTAAAGATAGCATGATTCAAAACTTTTTGTAAGTATAATAAAATTTTTTTTTTAATTTTGCAAATTACCAACTAAAGCAAATATGTGCAAATGCTTTCATTTCTTTTCAATGTTTGGATTATAGGATTTTTAAAATAATGTTTTCTATTTGAGTAAAGTTGTATATGTTTTGCTAAGCCAGAATCCGGTAAGCCAGAGTTTCAGAATTACAATGATTATATATTATATATTAATATATATTATTATATAGTGTACATAACAATAGTATATTTAATACTATTTAATTATATATATATATAATTTGATTAGCTTTAGCTTAGTTTTATTATCTTATATAAGAACTGGATGATGGTGACTGGAATTCACTAATGCCAAATCAAATGAGAGTGACCCTCATGGCTTGAGAAGAAAGAAATAATGGGATTTGTGATGCAGTAGTGCAGTTATCTGTCACATGAAAACCCTTCCTACCTGAGACCTGTGCCTGAAATGATTGTATTAGTTCAACACGTACTTCAAACAAACACTTATTACCAGCATTTATTCAACTAGGGACAACATTTTCAACACATTTGTGGAAACTCCTGTTAACATTCCACTTCTTAAAAAGGAATTAGTTAAAATATGTATGTGATAATTTTTGCTTTACCCGTCTTGCAGTTTAAATTAGGATTTCTCAACTTTACCACTTTGACACTTGGGGCTGGAAAGTTCCTTGTTGTGAGGAGCTGTTCTGTGTACTGTACGATCTGTAGCAGCATCCTGGTCTCTATCCCTTCCCTCATCATGAAAGCTGAAAACATCTCTAGACATGACCAGTTGTCTCTTGGGACAGTTGAGAACCACTGTATTAAATCATAGAAATGTGACCGAGACTTACAAATATGTTAACTGGAAAATCTCAGTGCTCTTATTTTCTAAATTATCCCATTTAGTTCTTCTGAAAATAACATTTATTTCCATTTTCTGTTGTTTTTGTTGTACTAGTTCTATCTACACATTCAATCTTGTTTGAAGATGTCCAATTCAAACAGATAACTACTTCAAAATTTAATTGAGTGGAAGGGTTGGGAATTAACTGCTTATCTGATTTTAATCATTTTCTTCTCCCAAATCAGTTTGTGTATAGGAAAATACTCAGTCTAACACATCACAGAATACCCCAGTCAATGATTTACTCAGTTTTCATGGAGGAATAAGCATAGCTTAGTAATCAGAAAAACATCTATGTGTTGTTTGCCCATGTAACTTTGGGAAGATCATTAAATTTCTCTTGGATGTATTCTTTTCATGTATAAAAAAAGGAGTTAATATCAACATCCTTCAAAGATTCTGAGGGTTAAGCAGAAAAAAGAAAAAATATTACAATATCAACTCCCCCTATTAAATCAACACTTTGGGGCACCTGGGTGGCTCAGTGGCTTAAAGCCTCTGCCTTCGGCTCAGGTCATGATCCCGGGGTCCTCGGATCGAGCCCCACATCAGGCTCTCTGTTCAGCAGAGAGCCTTTCTTTCTTCCCTTCCTCTCTCTCTCTGCCTGTGTCTCAGCTTTGAAAAAAATTTTTAAAAAATCAACACTTTGGGGGCGCCTGGGTGGCTCAGTGGGTTAAAGCCTCTGCCTTCAGCTCAGGTCATGATCCCAGGGTCCTGGGATCGAGCCCCACATCGGGCTCTCTGCTCAGCAGGGAGCCTGCTTCCTCCTCTCTCTCTGCCTGCCTTTCTGCCTACCTGTGATCTCTGTCTGTCAAATAAATAAAATCTTTAAAAAAAAAAAACAAAAAACTGTTAAAAAAAAAATCAACACTTTGAAGACACAGTACCAGCTTTTAAAGCTACGAAGATGAATTAGACTATTTCATTGACTTCATGCATCTCACAATCCAATAGATATGCCAACAGTGACCATACACTATGTCAAGGGTGAACCAACTGATCTAGCTTCCCTGGGACTGAGAAATTTCCTGGGTGCAGGACTTTTTACACTAAAACGTGGAAAGTCACATGTAATCAGGGACTGTTAGTCACTCCAATATGTGCTTCCACTAGATTTTGTGGAAGCACAGAAGAGGTGCATAATTGACTTTGCCAGTGGGGTTTTAAAGATTCAGAAAAGATGTCACATTTGAACTGAGTTTTGAAAGATGAAGTAAGTATTTGAAGGAAGCAGGCTTCCCAGCAAAAGAAAAGGCAGGTGGGGTGCAACCACAGACTACAGAGCATAGCAAATAGTGTGCAAACAATTTATCACTGTAACCCAGGGCAGAGTTTGGAGAAAGAAAGTGTCAAGACGCATTCTAGGGCTAGCAAACAGAGGTCTGTTTAGTCATGTGCAAGAATGTAGGTATTGTGCCATTGGGCTATAGACAGTATTACCTAATACTGGAAGTGACACAATCAAATGGGTTCAAAGATGATAATTCTGATATTAAAATATAGGTCGATTGACATCAGAGAAGTTAGAAGCCTCAAGGTCCTGTTGAAAATCTGTTTCCACAACATTGTGAACACAAAAGTAGATTGAATTTAGGAAACAAACAAAACAAAACAAAATTATATGGGTGGGAGTATAGAATACATAAGCCTTAGTGACAGGCTGAATGTAGGACACAGGGGACACAAAGCAGTGTCTAAGTTCTTGACGATGGTTAGAATAGTATAATGTGGAAGTCATTCACAGAATTAGATATATAGAAAGAGATGGGTTTGGGTATGGGAGGTGGGGGAGTAAAGACAATCATCTTGTCCTTACCTATAATGAACTTGGGTGCATTTGTGACCTCCATCTGGTCAGTGATGTCTATCTAGTGGGTGGTCCAAAGTGTAGGATAAAGAACTGAGCTTGAGGCTGGAAATGAAACTTAACTGTCATCTGCACAAAAGTCATTGTTGAATCTGTGGGACTTGTGTGAGGGGACCCAGATGGATGCTAAGGGATGGAAGAAGAAAATGCTGGGCACGAGACACTAACGCAGTGTTTCTCTCCCTGTGGTTCTTCATTTACTTGGTGCCAGGACAGACAGATTCTCACCCATCAACACTGAAAGATGTTGATGTACCTGGTTTTAAGAAAATTTCCTTTGATGCTAATTGTGCTCTGACTGCTCACATTTGTTAAGGGACAGCTTTATAGTATGTGTATTCACTAACATCTGTAAAGAAGAGAGAAAAAAAATTGGTTAAAGTTAGTGCAGCTGGAGAAAAATAGCCAACAACTAATTACCTCACACTTTCCTAAAAGATCCCTCAGTTCATTTCTTGTTATTTTGGGTATGGGTGAGAAGAGACAGCAACTGAAATCACCTTTATGTTGCTTGGCTAAAACCTCAGCTTCCTAAGTGTAACTGAAATAAGCATAACTCCTTTTCAAGCCAAGAATTAAGGCAGTGAATTCAGCCGCCAATTCCCATTGCATGTGATGTGTAATCTAACAAATTTTCAAACAAGCACTCTGGAAACAATTAAAAATAAGCAAGCTGCCCTGATCAAAGGCTGCTGATGTTTTAAATTGCATTTTGGTCACCCACAACTAGTCTTCCAGAATGTGTCTTGCTCTGTTGGGGCCTGAAGCATTAAAAGAAAGAAAGTTTTCGCCATCCTGCCCAGTGTGAGTTTAAGGCTGTGGGTCATTAGGAAACAAACACATTAGGACTAAAAAAATAATTGTTTGGTTTATAGTCACTTGGGGCTCCAACTTGAATCAGAACTCAGCTGTGGTATGGTAGAAATGCATGCAATACTCCATGCAAACACTTTGCTGATATGTCACTGAGAAAAGCATATGTGATATTATTAACTTCCCAAACAAACATGCAATTTGTGTTGATTTCAGAAAGACAAATACTATCACATTTACAAACTGTACTTTGGATTTCCATCTAGGAGATACAAATAAACATGTTTTTGTGTTCATTCCAACTCTGCAAATCTCTCTGTTATGGACACAGTTTGAACTTCGGGATTATGAGTGATCTTTATCTCTTGGTCAGGGATCCTCCGCATTTGACAGTGCATGGCCCATTTCACTCTGGGTCCACCCAAGGGATGTTTAAATGGTGTCCATGACCTTAGGCAAGACCTCCACTTTATTTTTCATATGTATTGTCGATGCAGGGAACTCTTAATATGCTCCAACAATAAAATAAAAATGAAAAGAAAAAAGAAAGATGAGACAAGGTCTATTGGCACACATCCATGTCAGTAAACATGCACTCATGCAGTTGAAGAAATGGAAGCAAATGAAACTACCTAGTCCAAGCTTTCATTTTACGGAAAAGGGGAACATGGCCAAAAGAACTTGAGATAATTTGCTGATAGTCTCAGTGTTAATTAGTGGCAGATAGAGGACTGGATCCTGGGTGTTTGGATTCCCACTAATATCCTTTCCATAGTATGATATCACCTCCATGATAAAAAGATTAAAAGTTTTAAAAAGTCTAAGAAATCTTTGCCATACTAACAAATACACTATAATGCAGCTGTATATAAGTAAATTGCAAGCACCTAGAAATGTACAGAGTTCACTGTGTTATTATTACTTAAATTTAGTCTTCAAAAGACCTGACCCCAAGCATTATAACTATGGGGTGAATCCTTGAAATGATAGGAATTATGTGGTATGTTGAATTAGTGATCCCAATTCTTCATTATTCTAGAATATTATTACACCTCTATACTTTTGCCATCGTCTTTTGGTGCATGGGATATTTTTTCTTGCACCTGGTTTTTGGGCTTGATGTGTCTTGGACAGCTAAAGGTCATCCAAAGCTTTGGATGTTATTAGATGTGATGGCAAAAGCTTGCAGTGCACTTGCACAATGGACTTACCTTCATGTGCTCCTCCTCTTCCCCATGAGAACATTTCCAGTATAGACACTAGTCTAACCCATAGTTAGAATCAAGTGCATTCAAGACCAGCCTAGATCAGCTGAATTCCAGCTGATCACTGATGTTTGAGTGGGAAAAAAAATAATTGCTTATTATGAGTGCTTTAAAGATTTGGTAGTATTTGGTTAAATAACACTATTATAATAGTGACTGATGTACACTATTTTCAGTGTGAATCCACTTATGTGACACTCTACTTTCTAAGGTAGATAATAAATGAAGTATTGACTTCAAAGACCCAAAGTTAGGTAATAAATTTGCCCAACTGAGTGTGCTAGGGATTTCCCTTATTCCATTTTCCCTCACTGCTTTGCAACCCTGAAAGATTCAAGTAATGCTTTTTTTAATCATGATCATTTATAATTATCTTCCCAAGGTGGTTAATTATGGACTGAATGTCTGTGTACCCCCAGAATCATATGTTGAAGTTCTAAACCCCAAAGTGACAGTATTGGAGATGGGGACCTTTGGGAAGTGATTAGGTTTGGGTGAGGTTTTGAGGGTGAGGCCTCCATGATGGGATTACTATCATAAAAGGAAGAGAGACAAAGATCTCCCTCTCTCTTGCTCTGTTATGTGAAGGCATTGAGTAATTAGCTTTCCACAAGCCAGGAAGATGGACCTCACCAGGAACTGAATCGGCTGACACTTTGTTTGATCTTGGATGTTCCAGCCTTCAGAAATAAATGCCTGTTGTTTAAGCCACCCATTCTGTGGCATCCTGTTATAGCAGCCTGAATGGACTAAAGCATAGTTTAATGATGATGAAGTGTTAAGAAACATGATCCTTGAAATTCTAACTCTCACTTCTTTACAGCTTATCAAATTGATTTTTCCAACCACAGAAAGATAAATCATTAGAGATACATTTTGTCCAGTGAGTTATATTTCCAGTAATGTTTTTTCTACCCTGTACCCAATCTGTCTGCTTAAACCATTAATCCCCCTCTGGATAGATACCCCAACAAGGTGTGTGAAACTCAGTGATGATTAATCCATATTCATTTACAGAAATGCCAAGAGAAGTAGGTGGTGGGCATACCTAGAAAGTACTCCAAGATGAAGCAGGACCTAACTCTTGGCTCTGTTCAACAGAACAGCAGTGGAGTCCAAAATTTGTGCAAAGCACATAACACATCCTCTGTCATAGGCCAAGTTCTGGGGATGAGATTATGAGTAGACATGAGCCTCCCATTAGAGGACTTACATTGGGATGGCACTGGTAGTAAATGGAGCATGGGTAGATGACATTACTATAATATATATTTAGTGATAAGATGGGGATATGCAGGGCTCACCCTTCCCTTCCTTCTGACCTTTACAAAAATGCCATTTTAATCAGTGAGGTTTTCCAGCCCACTTTAAATCAAATTACGTCTCCTTAGACATCTAGCTCCCTATCTGCTTTACCTTTCCTTTCAGAAACTAAGTAACCTCTTTTTTTAAAATTGTACCTATTTTTCTGGTTTATTATCTTTCTTCCTATCCCAAAGTTTATGAAGATGGGGATTTTTACCTGTTTTATCTTATTTTTTTTAAAGATTTTATTGATTTCTTTGACAGAGAGAGAGAGCAGAAGCAAAGGGAGTGGCAGGCAGAGGGCAAAGGAGAAGCTGGCTCCCTACTGAGAAAAGACCTTCACCATGTGACTATACAGGGCTGGATCCCACTACTCTGGGATCATGACCTGAGCATAAGGCAGTTGCTTAAAGGACTGAGCCACCCAGGCACCCCTACTTTGTTGTTATTGCTAAAGTGTTTCTCAAAGCTGTATAACTGATGTCTAAAAAAGTGCCCACCACATGTAGATTTCATATCAAATGAAAGAGTTTATAAAGAGGTCTAGGTGTGTAGAAGAAGGTCTTGCTTGCCTTATTCGAGACTTTCAGGTTTCCACAAAGGGAATTGTGCCTGTTCTGAAGCTTGAAGCATATAGAAGCCTTAGTCCCATGCAGAAAGACAAGGGGTGTTCTAAGACAGCCAGGGAGGCCTGGGCAGGATGGTGTGAACACACAGAAGCAGCTCCTGGCCAGCAACTCATGTCCATACACAAGGGTACAATTACTTTTTATACTGGATTTGAGGTCTGGATGCTTGTTGTTTTTTTTTTTTTTTAAGATTTTATTTATTTATTTGTCAGATAGAGAGAGAGCGCAGGAGCGAGCACAGGCAGACAGAGTGGCAGGCAGAGGCAGAGGGAGAAGCAGGCTCACCCCTGAGCAAGGAGCCCGAAGTGGGACTCGATCCCAGGACTCTGGAATCATGACCTGAGCCGAAGGCAGCTACTTAACCAACTGAGCCACCCAGGCATCCCTGGATGCTTGTTTTGCATTCAGATTTATGCTAAGAGCTTATAGATAAAGAAATGATGTTTTTTTGTTTTTTTTTTTTTGAACCAGGTATTTGATGAGACTCATTCGGATGTGGCATCAAAGAAGTCTTACTTGATAAAGATGCAAATGCACAAAATCAAAGTAATAATATCCATTATTAGAACAGTAGCTCTGAGGTGGGGGAAGTAAATATCCATTATCAGAATGGGGGCCCTATTGATGCGGGAAGACTTGGGTCTTGGAAAGCTGGTTAGAGTGGCCAGAGAGAGCAAGTGACATTCCAAACCATGACTCCATATGCTGAGGTCCTCTCAAGTTTCCACTTCAAGTCGATTGACCTTGGAATTGGAACCTCAGCTTGGAGGAGATCTGTGCACATTCAAAGCTGGAAAAGGAAGATATTGCTTTGTGGTGGCCTGGTTCCTTGAGAGAGAGGCCATACATTGAAGCAAGGGCGGAAACATCCAAACAAAATGATTAGATCAAAGCTAATTATGTTTTAATTATGAATGGATGATATTTTAATAATAACTCCATAATCATTTATTGAAAGCTTACCCTCTCTGGGCATATGTGGCCTCATTTGACCCTTGCAATAACCCCATGTGACAAATGGTATAAGAAAATGAAGTTAGAGAGGTTACATAAATCTCATATCACTTAACTGGGAAGTAGAAAAGTCAGAAGTATTTATTTATTCAAATTTTTTTCTTACTATTTAACAAATACTAGGCATCTGCCTAGCCTACAAACACTTGTCCTCTTGGGCTTACAACCAAGCATGGTCTAAAGTCAAACATAAGCTTTGGACACCTGAGCCTATCCTGCTAGTGAGAAACTATGGTAAAAGGGAAAAGAGAGGGGGTAGATGAAATGATAGAGTGCAGGGGAGGAAAGAACCATTGGCAACTGATGTTCTTCCATTCTCCCAGCAGAAAAGGCATAATAAAGTAACTATTGGGGACACCTGGGTGGCTCAGTTGGTTAAGCAGCTGCCTTCGGCTCAGGTCATGATCCCACTGGCTTTGTCCCAACAGCTAGTGGGAATTCATTAATTTATCTAAGTCCATTTATTCAACAGATATTTGTTGAGCACTTACTTGCTATGATTCTGGCCCTGATCAAGGTGTTGGGGATACAGTATTAAACAAGACACTGATTGAGTAATCCAGTAATTTCAGTTGGTAATAGAAACTGTACTAACAAGTGACTGGCTTTCCGAGAGCAGCCTTGGGAAGGGGGATGTATCTCAGAGCTAAGATCTGAATCCAAGAAGGAGGCATTCATGGAAAAGCTACTATAGGCAAAGGAGAGAGTAAATGAAAAACTCTTGACAGAAAACATTGAGACATGTCTCAGTAATAGAAGTAGGGTCTGTAGTGAAAGGGGTGTTTTAGGGGCAAGGAGGTGGCCTGGTATGACAGGGTGGGAGTAGTCTTATTACAGACTACCTTGCTGGTCACAGTGAGAGACCACCAGTGTGGGGAGATGATGGAATATTTTCCTCTTTAAATTATTGTGGTTTCTCTCTTTGAAGGCTCACACCCCACAGGAACTGTAATAGGCTGCACTGACCTTTAGTAGATTAATAGAAACATCCCCTGTTAAGCCCAGGAGGAGAATGTCTTCAGAGGTATTATTTTTCCACTATTGAAATACTCTGTGTTTGGTCGATATTAGGGGAGCCCACAGCACTAGCTGAGGCCAAGTGCTCTTTTGTATGTGTGTTGTGCGTGTTTTTGCAACTGAAGATTATATAGCACTTTGTTGATAAAGTCATTAATACTCTTTCCAGTTAATATTAATAGCTTTTCATCCATTTATAAATTGTGCCTCTGCAAGCTGGCCCCAGGGTATAAGTACAAAAATTGAGTTTTGATTATTATAATAAGTAAAGTATTATTAACGAAAGCAATTACAGTTAATAGCTTCAACTAAGGAAAACAAAATGATAGCCTTTAGTGTTTTCCCACAGGGTAAACCAGATTAAATCACTTACAGAAAAGAAAAAAAAATCTTTATCCTTGGTTCCACCAAACATTATAACTAGACATTGCCTTTGGATATTTCGATCTCTTTTGTTCAGAAGCAAAAACTAGGGCTTGAGCTACACAAGGTTATTGCTCATTAGTTGCTCAGATGAGGCTAAATCCCAGCATTCAGGATTTTAATCTGGGTATTATTTGTCCCATGTTACAGATGAGTTAACTGAATTTCTTATCTAACTCAATCTGTCTTATAACTTAAAAGCAGCCCAGTGGAGATTCAAATGCAAATCAGTCTTCCTTCATTTAGGCTTTCTCTACGATTTTCTCTGAAGTCTGTGGTCTGATCCAGTAATGTTATGTGACATTAAGAATTTTTAAAGAATAAAAATGAAAATTCTCATACACCAGATTTCTCATTTACTATAATTTCCTACAGAATGCAGTGTCAAGGTTTTTATCTATATCGTGGTTATCAGCATGTTCAGAGAAGGCTGAGGGTGAATGCAGAACTCAAATTTTCTCTTGGAAAGGGTGTTTAGAGAGCTCACGGTGCCTGCATCCAACCACATAGCTCCTGATGGGAGATTTGATATTTGAACTCAGATCTGTCTGTCTCCAAACTTCACTCTCTCACCAAAAGAATGCAGGGTCACTGTTTACACAAGGCTTTGCTTCTCACGTAACAACTTACTCATTTTTTTCTTTCCTATTTTATTAGTTTCAGAGGTAGAATTTAGTGATTTATCAGTTGCCTAAAACACCCAGTGCTCATTACATCCCATGCCCTCCTTAATGCCCATCACCCAGTTACCTCATCCCCGAACCCACTTCCCTCCAGAAACACTCAGTTTGTTTCCTAAAGTTCAGTGTTTCAACTTACTCCTTTTGAATCACAAGGCCAGCTCAGGCTATCTGTCATGAGTTTTACTCCTTGCTTTCTTTTCTTTTCTTTTTCTTTTCTTTTCTTTTTTTTTTTTTCTTAAAGATTTATTTGACAGACAGAGATCACAAGTACACAGAGAGGCAGGCGGAGTGGGGGTGAAAGCAGACTCCCTGCTGAGCAGAGAACCTGATTCCGGGCTCAATCCCAGGACCCTGGGATCATGACCTGAGCTGAAGGCAGAGGCTTAACCCACCGAGCCACCCAGGCGCCCCACCTGGCTTTCTTTTGATGTAACACTGTGTTTCTCAAGGACTGACTGATTGTTGACTATATATGGGGTACTAATGATAGTAGAACAATCTACATTTCATTGGCTTTTGCCCTTACCTAACCACATAGTTCCCAGCAAAGTCCTCTTACTTATGCTTAGAAGTCTAGTTCATGAACTCATGCGTGTATCTGTCAGTCAGACTCACCTCTCAGAGATAGCTACCTGCTCCCAGCAACCTTGTGAATGGTTTCTGCAGTCTGAAGGTGACTCCTCAGCATCCCCTGTGTCTGATATTCCCAGTTGGAAGGCCCCATGTGCCAGGGAACTGCCCTCCCTTTCTCCAAGTTCTAATCTAGAGAGGAAACACACACAAGGGACCAAATAGGAATTAAATTATAAATTTGTTAATATTTTGATTAGAGCATCCAGTTTGTGCCCGTGGCTGAAAGAGGTGACCTAACACATTCCTATATTGGAAAAAACAGGTACTCAGCGAAGGGCTTGCCTTTCTTACCCATCCAATTTCAAGTGGAGAAGTCTGTTTATCACATGGAAAATGAGTTCAAGGGGACCCCATCCCTCCCTGAGTTTGGACAGTACAAATAAAACAAAACAAAATAAGATGATGACAGCAACAACAACAACAACAGAAGGATACAAGAAGGAACGGCTCAGCAGGTTTTCAGTAAGAAACTGCCTCGTGGCAAATGCAAAACAAGTGAAATCCAGTTCTCAGCATTCCTACCCATCAAATAGTCCATCCCTTCTAACAAGGAGGGCGATGGAGGGGTGGTGGCACAGAAAGAGAGAGAGAGAGAAAGAGGTATTCCTTGAATAGCCCTTTCCGGAGAGGGCACAGTCTTGAGGTGTGTACTTCTTCACCAGCAAACATGAGCACTTCTGGCCAATGCCCTCATCGCCACACTTCGAGTCTTACTGGGCAGATATCAAACCATCTTCACATGAGTGGGAAGAATACTCTTTCCAGTTCTGTGTGGCCCTTTGTCACCTGTGTCCCGCATCTCATGGTACCATTTATAAAAGGAGGCTAGAGGGTGCTTCCATCCATGTATTTTGGGCAAAGGACTGACTCAGTCCTCTAGGTTTCCCCACCTCTCCCAAAATGAGAGAATCTTTATTCTCCTTCTTTGTTCCAAACCACAGTGCCTTGCCCCACTGCACCTCAACTGTGAACCGCCCTGCTGAGGAAGCCCTCCCAGCACTTGCTCTTGCTCTGGGACCTTCTTCCCAGCTTTGTGATCTGCTCTTTCCTTAGGCCTTCAGGCCCTCTTGTAACTCCTTCTGAGTGTATCTCTCTTTTCTGTCTTCACTCCTTCCTTAATTGTCTGACACATCTTAATTATGGCCTCTGTTTTAACTTGGAAAAATCACAAACCAACATATACAAATCACAACAACCTTGGTTTCCCAGGATGAGCTTTCATCCTTTTTTTCTCTATCTCAGAACTTGTCTGATATTCCCACTTCCCCTTCTATTCTCACTACTACCTACAGTTCCTGCAAAAGGTGCTCAAAATACAAATGGACATAACTCAGGCTCTGCCCTCAAGGCACTGACACCTACCAAATATTTGAAATAAAGTGTGATTTGAGATATCACTGGGGTATAAACCATGGAAGGAGACAGGCCAGCTGAGTGGTAAAGGCATGCTTTCTGAGTTCAAGTCCCAGGTCTCTTGCGTACACATGGTATCATCTTGGGCAAATCATTTATTCTCCCTATGCCTCAGTCTCTTCAGCTATAGAATGGAGATGATATTAGTACCTACTCTGTGGGGCTCTTGTGAGAATTAACCAAGTTAACTTATAAAATTGTGTCTGGTACAAAGTAGGAAGGAACATAGGTAGGAAAACCAGGGACAGACAGGGGAGGGTTCACAAGTATCAGGCAAGATCTTTGCATCTCACCCTATAGAATAAAAGGGAGTTTTTGAGGGGGGTAGGGGAGGATGTGTTAAGCAGATTTGCTTAAGCAAACTGTGACTGTGGTAACAGGCAATGGTTTCCTCTCTTTAAAAATCATGGAGTGGTAAAGACGGTCCCATACATTTCCTTCTAAGGATTCTTTTTTCATGAGGTGTATACATTTTTGTATTTGAGGATTGGCTCATGAAAGCCAGAAAATTCCTGCCAGTCACCATGGGTTACATAAATGAACTAATCTCCTATAAACTCATATTTCAGATTGTTTTTCCTCTCCTCCCTCCAAAAGTACTGGGGGGTTTTCATCGAACTTTTTACCTTGGTCAGGTTGTTTCTTGTACTTCCTTTTGGGCAGGCATCCAAACCTCATGGTAACCAAAAGAGGCTATGATGTTTAGATGTTATCCCTTCTGCAGAGTGACTCACAGATGAAAAGTGAAGTGCTTTTTCTCCTGTGGAAGTATTATTAGACTAATATTTGATCCTGGACTTGAACTATTGAAGATTCCTGGAACTGTGGAAAACCAAGTCTGTTTATGCCTTTTCCAACTTACACAAAGTAGAGATGCCCGTGTGCCTACGATGAGAACTCACTTACTGCCCAGATTTCTGTTATTCAATCTTACTCTTTTTTTTTCTTACCCTATAGAGCCTGACCACAAATTTGTTGAGCATGACTCATCATACACAATGTACCTCTCTGCTCTAATGCACCAGTGCTTCTAGAATAGCCATGTCTTAGCAATACCAAATGCCATTACACAGTCAATAAAATGTCAGAAAAACAGACTGTGATGACCTCATTGCTCACATGCAGATGGGTTCCTGTATTAGATCCCAGTCTAAGTTCTGCACATGGCCCAAGTTGGACGGTGCACACATGTGTTTGGCAGCAGAAATATGGAAATGGATGTCATATTCTTTGTAAGTGCTCTTTCCTTTCCCACATGTTTTAGAGTTCATTTCTTTAAGGATTCTTAGTTCTTTTCTTTATTTTGAGCTAGACACATTTACTTTTTGCAAAACCTTTCCCCTCCCACCCTCCTCTGCTAAAAAAAGGTAACAAAATGCAATAATTTCTTTTTTTAGTAGGTGTTTAAGTATATGACTTATAAGGGTATGCACAAATCAGGAAGAAAAATCTCAGTGTCACTAAGATACCATATTTATAGATATGATAATATGATGATTTAAAAAGGGCCACATCTTATTTTCTTAGTACTTAGCACAGAAATGAATATATAGATTCTGAAAAATGATTTGATGAGTGAAGGAATTAATGATTTCCCCGACTCTGGCTTAGAAGGCAATTTGTAGATTAGTTAGGTAAACAGCCTGTACAATTCTGAACTCTAATATTCCTGCCAAAGGGTTCCTTAGCTGGCTTGCATGTCCCCATGAGCTTTGGTTCATTAACTCCCCCGATACAACCAGGGCTTGGATAAGTATAATTATTATGAAGTTCTTACTTATATTGTAAAATTCAACCTTATGGTTTCCAACTTTTGATCCAGGCTTTATGTTCCTACTTTTGATGAATGCTTAGCTGAACAATTCAAGTCAGTTGCAAAAATCAATTCCTTGTCAGTGAAACACCCTAAGTGATTCATGGTGACCCAGTATTAGTGAACCAAAGTGAACCAAAATGACCCTGCTTTAGTATTTCTTTGTATGCACTTACTCTCATTTCTTTTCATTTAGTGATTAGTTCATATCTATTCACAGTCTGGAACTTATCTATTTATGAAATGTCTTCTTGTCTGCAAGCGTTTCTTCTGGATATTATATACATGCACTATAATGTTTTTGCTTTCTTTTCAAAATGGCAGTTTTATATTCTCTACATGAGAGAAATAACTCATATTTTTCATGGTCTTATATCCCCACCAGAGCAGGATAGTATATTGCTTGTTTTTTTCTTGGACATTTTTATTGATTTTATTTTCTTTCTTCTTCTTCTTCTTCTTCTTCTTCTTCTTCTTCTTCTTCTTCTTCTTCTTCTTCTTCTTCTTCTTCTTCTTCTCTCTCTCTCTCTCTCTCTTTTTTAGTGTTCAGTAATTTATCAGTTGTAATAACACCCAATGCTCATCAAAACACCTGCCCTCCTTAACATCCATCACCTAATTATGCCATCTCTCCACACACCTCCCCTCCAGCAACCTTTAGCTTGTTTCCTATAGATCAGATTCTCTCATTGTTTTTCCCTTTCTCTGATGACTTCCCCTTCAGTTTTCCATTCTTTCCCCTGTGATCCTCTGTGATGTTTCTTACTGCCTTGGCAAGCAAAGAGAGGGAGTAGCTGTAGGGGTTAAAACTCTGGCTCAGTCTGTTTTGGTGAGAAACCTGACTTTGCCTCTATTTGTGTAAACTTACCTACATCATTTAGCTTCTCTGTCCCTCCATTTCTAATTCATAAAATGTTTAAAACCCACTACTAGAGCCATACTGTGAGCATTAAGCAATTTAATTCCCATAAATTGTTTTTGAGAGTAACTTCTCCAAACTAAGCAGTCTATAATTGCAAGCTGTTATTTAGTGCCTTGGCTAAAATCCCTTTCTGTCATCTGTCATTTGTATTTCTTTCCATAATTCTGCAATGTCTAGACTGGTGTTACTACCAGGAACCACAAGATCACAAAATCTTCTAAAATCTCCATGCAGACTTTCTTTAATCCAACACTAAAGTTTCTTCTTGCCTCCAAGTACAGGGTGCAGATTCTTATGAGGAAACCAGATTTCTAGAAAATATGAAAGGGTCTTCTTTAATCCAGATTATCTCATCTCATGAATACACCAACCCAAAAGCTTTCATTAAAATGTTCCCTTGCTGGCACGTGGGTGGCTTCATGGGTTAAGCATCTGCCTTTGGCTCAGGTCTTGATCCCAGGGTCCAGGAATTGAGTCCCAAGTTGGGCTTCCTGCTCATCGGGGAGTCTGCTTCTCCCTCTCCCTCTGTTTCCCTCCCCACACATTCGTGGTCTCTCTCTCTCTCTCTCTCAAATAAATAAATAAAAATCTTTAAAAAATGTTCCTTAGAATAAGTTATACTAACCTTTCAGGAACATTTACTAGTTAGCAGGGTACTACTATAAGTACCTTACATCGCTAACTAACTTTATTCTTAAGCTACTATATTAATTAGCAAATATTCCTACCCCCACTTTGTATATACAGGAGACTTCCTGAAAACATCAAATCAAGTGCCTGAAGATGGCTGCTGCTATGAGATGAATATTAGATTTGGACTCAATTGTCTCTTGACAGAGCTTGAGGTCCCACACACTCCATTTCTGCCCCTTATAACTCCTGAAAATTTAGGTTATCATCCCATGAGAATAAGAACATGTCGTTCTCCTTAACATCCATATACCCAATGATTTTCACAGTACCTGGCACATAGTAGGCTCTCTCTAAATGTTGAGAGAGTGAATAGGGACAACAAACATCAACA
>ML102233.1:0-33392 GCA_003697995.1 Taxidea taxus jeffersonii | reverse complement strand
TCATATGAAATAATCCATATGGAGATGTGAGGAGAATTGAATACATTTGGAAATGGGTGAAGATCAGGGAAAAGGATAGAATCTTGAATTTATATTTTTTTAAATATTATATTTATTTATTTGACAGACAGAAAGAGAGAATGAACACAAGCAGGAGGAACAGCAGGCAGAGGGAAAGGGAGAAGCGGGTTTCCCCCTAAGCTAGGAGCCCAACATGGGGCTCGATCCCAGGACCCCGGGATCGTGACCTGAGCTGAAGGTAGATGCTTAACCAACTGAACCACCCAGGCGTCCCAGAAAGTTGAATTGATTGAAATTCTACTGTGGTATTATCCCTGTGCTTGACACTTTTATACTTGTTATGGTTTAATCCTCAGAAATTCATGGAATAAAGAATAAAACAACCCTTTATTTCCCTTGACTTATTTTTCTCCCTAATAAGAATAAAAGCAGAACACAACTGTGTACTCTGACTTCAGCCTTAAAACCACAACATGATCAATTGCATCATACTCTGTGTGATTGGATAACAAGAATAACAGAAGCACTAACAAACTATGTAGCTATCCAAGTTTCACAAACCAATTTAGTAACTAGGATGGGGTGAATGCAGATTTGCCCTAGGGCATTGCTATTTTCAGCATGCGAAAGAGAAAAGTTAGTTATTTAAAAGATTTGTAAAGTTCTGAGCCCCCTTTTAGCTGATATCTGGTCCCTCTACTTTCTCCATTGCCTCTCCAGCCCTGATGGGTCATTCACTCCTATCTGGATCAGAGCTTTTGGAGTCTGGCAAGTAGATGAATCAAAATACCAAAAGTCAATGGCAGATGATCCCCTTTTTCCCTATTGTTATTATTATTTTTTTAAGTCCTCTGACATCTTCTCCAATGAAAAACCCTTCTTTTAGGAGGTCTGACCATATTGCATGTTACACGCATTCAAAAATGCTAGGTTAGAAAAAATACTTTCCACTAAAAGGGCTTAATTTAGTATAGTATAATGGCAGGTATAAAAGTACTGGGAGGCTGAAGTCAGACTACCTACATCATAATTCTTCTTTACTAACTGAGTGACACCCCATGAGCAATTTTGCTTGCTAAACATACACACACACACACACACCCCACACAGAAACTCTAGGATTCATGCTGTGCATAATTGTATATCCATCTGAAGGGAAAATATTTTTTAACATTATACAATGAGTATTCTCACTTTATTTTACTTAGTGTTTGAGGATAGAATTTTGTTAGAATATAATATCGCACCATATGAATTCCAGACTCAGTTGACAGATTTCTATATTTAAGTTGATCCCATCTTTTCTTTGTTATTAATAATGTTGTGATGGATAACTTTGTATATGATTCTTTTTGGTTCAACTTAACAGAGGATATTCACTATTTTAGGGCTCTTAATCTATAATACCACAGTAATTATTAAAATATGTACTTAAGAAATTTTTTAAAATATTTTTATCCTATTTCCTTCTTGTGTATATATTCTGGCCTTTTTTGAGGGAGAGATACAAAATGTGGGGGATTAGTTATAAGCCAGCAAATTATATTTATATAGGGTTAAAAGACAGATCCTTAAAAAAAAAAACTATCTTAAGGCTATTTTGGCAAATCATCTTGATTTTGGATGCCATTTGCTATAGGTTATCTGAAACTAGAGAATAAAATAAATAGATTAAGTTTGATTAATGCAGGTATTCCTCATAACATTATAAGATCTGTTGAAATAAATGACTTCTTGTTTAGCAATTCTAATATGTTGAAGGTCCCTTTCAATTTTAAATAGATTAGTCTTTAAGTGTAGGTCCTCAGTTTAAGATGTTTTTCCCTTATAAGACCTGTATTTTGAGTACCTTTTGTCTTGTTCCAGACTTGATTCTGAGAAGCACTGGCATTATTGTATACATTTAGGAACACTCTCAAATTAATTTTAACCACCCATATAGGTCCATAACAAGATGGTACAACTACCAGTTGCCTAGCCTGCCGTTAAACCTACTTGATCTTACTCCAGATGTTTCCTGTATTCCATGAAACAAATGTTTGGAGAAGAACACATTTCCTAAAATCGTTCTGTGTTTAAAACTTAGGTGCCAAACATACACATTCAGTCAAAATGTAAAAATCAAAGTTCACTTACTCATCCCCATTGCCTCCTGCAGATGTAACCCCTCACCAGATGTCAAACGGATTACTGAATATTATGGTGGCTTTTTGAAGGCTCCCTTCCTTTCCTGCTTTTCTTAGACTTTGATACACTTCCTTTCTCTTCATTTCTGGCAGCTACTTTTATGCATGTTGAATCAGGCTTTGAGAGGTTAAAAGATGGGTCACCTTTATTTTCCCTTCTGCCTTTTTCCATACCAAATTGCTTGTGGGCCGACCTGAGTGAAGAACAATGAAAGGCCAATGATCTGGTTGTCTTCTTGCCTTTGCCAAAGTACTATCAACATTCCCAAGCCTGAGAAAACATGACCCTGGCATGAGACACAATGATTTTTCCCTTCCGCCTGTCTGGAAACCACAAATCCACACACATTTCCTCTCCAGGAACAATCATCTCATTTTCAAACATCATATTGCTTTGGGAAATGGCAAAGCAGATTTTGGAAATGCCAAATTTTTAGGGTTGAGTTTTGGTTGATGGCCAGTGACATCTTCCTTTTTTGCTTCTGCTTTTCTCTCACCCACAATGGGAGCACTTTTTATACCTAAGACCATAAACTAACTATATCCACTCCACATCTCTTTCATCCCAAGAATTGCTATATGTACTATTTATAGTTTGCTTTAAAACACTATACTTGAAATTAGTATTTTATCAATATAATGTATCTCAGAGTAATGTCTCCCAATGTGCTATAAACAAAGTGTTTGTGTCCTCCAAAAGTCATATGTCAAAATCCTAACCTCCAGTTTGATGGTATTACAAGTTGGGGCCCTTGTGAGTTGGTTAGATCATGAGGACAGAGTTCAAAAAGTTCCTTTACCCCTTCTACCAGGTGAGGACAGAGAGAAGACAGCTTCCTATGAACCAGAAAGCAAGCTTTCACCAGGAACCGAATATTGCTGCCATCTTGATCTTGGATCTGCTGGACTCCAGAAATAAATACTTGTTAAACCCAGCCAATGTATGGCATTTTTGTTATAATGGCCAGAACAGACCAACCCATGCTGCATGGTAAGGCTTCAAGATGTGGAAAAATAACCTGTAAAAGTAGGGAAGGTGATGCCATTCCCTTCTAGTTTTAGGTTGTGCTAAGCACATTTTTGTACTTTTAGAATGTTTACTATTTAAATTTATTTATTCTCTTGGTTTCTCTTGCTTTTTTAAAAAAATCATCTTATATTTTTCTAATGCATTGTTGTGGCAACAGAGAAAATAGGCAGAACCCAAGCAGATGTTTCAAAAAGGAGCATCTGAAAGTATTAGCTATCAAGTTTCAGAATTTAAAACTTCAGCCTCAACTTCTCACATCATGTATCTCTTAACTAGGTTAAGATTTAACTTGCAAGAAAATTAAGAGCTTGACTGGTTTGAAGGAACATAGATGTATGACATGAGACTCATCAGTGCACTTAGGTGGCTGAATGGCTTATTGCATTTATTGGACGAGAAGAACAATTTCATAAATACTGTGACTCTACATTAGAGTATCATTTAAAGAGCATAGACTTTCCTCAGGTATTTTTCTATTATTGGTAACATAGGGCTGAGGCAATGAAGGTGGCACTTGACTAATGTGGTCAATGTAGGTATTCTGGCTGAGTGGGCCTGGTTTCTCAATGGCTATGCCCAGGTCTGATCTTTTTACTGATAAATTTAAATGGGAAGTTGCCGTTGCTTCAATTTTTTTTTTTTTTAAGATTTTATTTATTTACTTGACAGAGAGAGAGGGAGAGAGAGCAAGCAAGCACAGGCAGAGGCAGAGGGAGGAGCAGGCTCCCCGCCGAGCAAGGAGCCCGATGTGGGACTCGATCCCAGGACGCTGGGATCATGACCTGAGCCAAAGGCAGCCGCTTAACCAACTGAGCCACCCAGGCGTCCCTTCAATTTGGTTTTAATCTTGATCTTATAACCTAAGTTTCTTTGAGCAATTGGTGTGAATTTGGGGACTTTTACTTATCTTCCCACTATTATTTTCACCATTCATTTAATCCAACTACATTCTATCAATTACTTGAAAGGCTGTTCACACATGGGTTTTCTCATGTTCTGTTTTGTTATAAATGCCATTACTTTTATAAGTACCACCCCTCTATTTTTTTCATTTTTTGCTTTGTTTTGTTTTAAAGATTTTATTTGTTTGTCAGAGAGAGAAAGCACAAGCAGGGGGAGCAACAGGCAGAGGGAGAAGCAGGCTCCCTGTTGAGCAAGGAGCCTGATGCAGGACTTGATCCAGGGTCCTGGGATCATGACCAGAACTGAAGGCAGATGCCTAACTGACCGAGCCACCCATGTGTCCCTCTCTGCTTGTTTTCAGAGAATCTCTTGCCACACTGAGAAGGTGAAGGAAACAATCCTTTATTTGAAATAGATGAATAGATAACATTTGGCAATATAGTGCTTTGATTTCTGCAGATTCATTTCATAGAAGTGCAGATATCTGAGTAGGAAAATAATCCATTAGTTATTCCTTCCTACTTGACCCTTACTTGCCCTTACTTGCTAGCTGAGATAAAATGTTATTGTGGCAACTGAGTTTCAGATGCTTCCTGTGAGAGATTAATCTCTGTGCTCAGTGCCGCCATGATTTTCCTGCCAAAGAGTGTTTTCATAATGTGTGTGTTGTATATATGGATCACCGTTTATAACTTCTTTCTCTCTCTGATATTTACATATCATATGCTTTGGATAATGTGAGATAGTTTTCCTATCCCTTTTCCCAGTGGGTCACAAGGCATGTATACTTAGCTCTGTTTCTCTATTTGGAAGTCACTTCCTAAAGATATTGAAATTGAGCTTGGGTTTCTTTCTGATTTAAGGTTTTATTTTTAAGATTTTATTTATTTATTTGACAGACAGAGATCACAAGCAGGTGGAGAGGCAGGCAGAGAGAGAGGGGGAAGCAGACTCTCTGCTGAACAGAGAGCCCGATGTGGGGTTTAATCCCAGGAACCTGGGATCATGACCTGAGCTGAAGGAAGACAACCCACTGAGCCACCCAGGTGTCCCTGATTTAAGGTGGTCTTTTGTTTCTGGGTTCTTGCTGATATTTCTTCAACAAATTACTCTTTCCTTTAATTGGAATACTCCCTACAGACAATAGGCCCTAAGTCTGCCTTGATTTGCTGTGATAAGTGACTCTCTACCACGTAGATTTTATTTACACTTCACTAAATACGCAACTTAGGTTCTTCTAGTTTATGGAATTCAATAAGTATGAGGAACACAATGGTAAGAATTTGGATGTAGAAATGAACAAAATAGACTATTTGGTGAAGAAGAATTCTAGATAAATCTTTAAAATAATTTCTTACTGAAGTTATTTTGAGGATTTGTGGAGTCAGATATTTTGACTAAATAAGACTGTCATTTAGATAATAAGTCGTTCAGTTCCATCTTATCTGAAGAATAGATTAAAAATCAATGTTTAGAGTGAAAAATCAATTTAAAATTTCCATTGAAAAGATTATCTACAAAGTATGAACACTATTAATGATCAGGAAATGGCCATAAAATTATTTGTCTTCGGTTTACTAAAACACATTGATTGTTTCTATTGTAAGATAGCTATATGATGTGGTCTATTAATACTCTCAGCTTCCAGGCAGGAGCACAGAGCTGAATTTGTACAGGTTAAATGTGCATATTATACTATATAACCACACTTATTTTGTAACCCACATAATAATTCACACAGGCAGAAAAATTTAAAGTCCATACATCGGTGAGTATATCCCCTTATTATGTCAGTGTTATTGAGAGTAATGAATCAGGATGAATCCTCTGGTGATTCTCTGCTAACTCCTGCTGGTCACTTTGCATGAGTGGAAAATACATTGTGGGTTAAGTCATTGAAACTCAGGTGTTATTTGCTACTTCAGCATCCCATGGTATATCACGACTGACACAAGTCTATTCTAAATCTTTTCTTTCTTCCCAAACTTTTAACACTGCCACTTTTCAGCTCAGAAGAGGAACTGCTTCTTTTTCACCAAGAAAATAGCACTTCTTTATCCTTCCACCAATTCTACAAATCCACTCTCAGAAGAACTTATATATTCCACATTATTTTCTATTAAATGGAAGAACTATCATTGTATGTATAAAGGACTGTCATTTCATGCCCTCTGACTTATTCCATACCTCGTCAACTTTAAATTATCCCTTCTCCCTCTTTCATCATCAAATTCACCTTCTCTGATACTACTCCCATCAGTATGTACATGGATTATAATATTGTCTATTTTTAAAACCCTCCCCAGACCAGCTGCTTCTCTAGGTACCTTCATGGTTTACTTTCTACAGACACTTCAAATAGCATTTTTCTGTGCTGGCTTCCTTTCCCTTTTTACATCCAATTCTCTTTTTGATTCCTTAATTCCCACCAGTCTACAGAATCAACAAAGTTTCCAATTACTGCCATCTTGCCAAATCCAGTGGTCAATTCTTTTTTTTTTTTTAAATCAATCTCTCACACCAACATAAGACATCGTTGACAAAGCTTTCCATTCTGAATTGCTCTTTCCTTAGCTCTGAAATATTCTTCTCTCTTGAGAGAATGTCACTCCTAACTTACTGGCTACTTCTCTTTTTCTTGATTTCTAAATATTAAAATGCCCTGAAGGAAAACAATGTATAGCACATAGTAGGTGTTTAACAATTTTGGGGGGATAAATGAATGAAGGAGTTTTGTTATTAGTCTACCACCATTCACATGAATTAGGAACTTTTATTATGTTATTGATTGTCAGTAAGTTTATCAGTGTGTATTTTACATATTGAAGGAAGGTGTCATATATACCTTTAAATTACAGCATCTTTAAAGCATCAGCTATATTATAATCAGGAAGTACTTATTGATTACTTACTGATCTCCCTCAGCACATATTAAGCCCTTTACTGTCATATTTTTTCATATATCTGTGCCTCTTAGCTAATATGAGCCCTAGATGAATAAATTAGTAGATGAATGAATAACTATGATCTAGCTGATTTATGTTGAGTTTTAAAATAACCAAATACCATGTGTCATTTTCATATAAGCTGTTGTTGAGCCATAACTTCTAAATGCATTGTTTGAGTGATTTAAACCTAAGTATAAAAGCTACAAATATTTTTTTGATTTTCAATTTTATCTGACAAAGTTTAGGTTATATGTCTAGCCAGAATCTCTTTAAACTCTCAATTATTGCAAATTACTATTATCTAATATCTGATTCATCTAAACCTGTAGTATGTATGCTTTCTTTCCCATCAGCCAAGTAATTTGAGAAAAAAATCTTGACCAGAGAAGTGTCAAGGGCAACTTGTCTTGAGTACTCTTAGAAATCTACTTTTGTGTTGAAAATGAGGTATGAGTCAACCCCTATTGGCCAATTTAGGATAAACAATCCACATGGAACTTTGGAGCCATTTACACCATATTCACTTTTAGATCCACAACCTTAAATTAAACATGTCCCCAACTAAGCCCTCTTCCATTTATTTTTTAAGGTTTTATTTATTTATGGAGAGGGAGTCAGAGGGAGAGGGAGAGAGAGAATCTTAAGCATAGGGCTTTGGCATATGAATGGGGGGGCACATTTCAGTTCACAGCATCCTCTCTCACAAAAAGCATACATGAAGGGTTTTTTTCCCCCTTGTTTTAGTGAAAGAGAGCTGCTGGATAGTGAGATTCTCAGGTATAGTGTGATTAGAAGACTCCCTGATGTGTGCAGAGCCATGGGGAGGGGGGGATGCTCTATCTCATGAAGCTGAGATCATGACTTGAGTGGAAACCGAGTTAGAGGCTTAACCGACTGTGCACTCAGGCATGCCACCGTTGTTATTTTTGTATGCAGTCTTCTTATACAATGGTTCACTCATTATGACAGGAAAAATTATGACTGCACGTTACAAAATATTGATGACCAGTGTGGAGAATAACCTAAATAATCATGAACTCATAACAAAACAGTGGCCTCTGATTACAGGGTTCATGTAGTAGCCCAGTCATGTCAATAAGATTCCAGGTTCTTCTCACTCTTTTGCTCAGTTATTATGATCATATTGCCTCATTTTCTTCATCCAAGTCTCTGCACAAGGCTGTAAGAGCAGCTCTAGGAAACAGGTTTTGGGCTAATTTCAATACAAGAATGAGAAGGTAGCACCAAAACACTTTCACTTTTATCATAGGAAACTACACTCTCTCCTATTATATTTCTTTTTTTTTTTTAAGATTTTTTAAAATTTATTTGACAGAAAGAGACCACAAGTAGGCAGAGAGGCAGGCAGAGGGCAGGGGAAGCAGGCTCCCCACTGAGTGGAAAGCCCAATGCGGGGCTAGATCCTAGGACCCTGATATCATGTCCTGAGCTGAAGGCAGAGACTTTAGCCCACTGAGCCACCCAGGTGCCCCTCTCCTATTATATTTCTATACTTATCTCCTTGGTCATAACTAGCTCACACTCCTCTATCTTCAAGGGACCCTGGACATATCAGGGAAGGGGATTGGAATTATTTTGATTGCACTTTCATTTTTGGGGTAGCCACTACAGGCAGGAAAAAAAGGGGGAAAAAACCCCTACAATCCCAAACAACCAGGGACTCTGTTAGCAAGGCTGCTAGCATGAGCAACTAGTAATGCCTGGCACACCTTCCCTCCCTTTTTTCTCCTTCTTACTGATGCTTTCTTTTCTTTCTTTCTTTCTTTCTTTTTTTTTTTTTAATTTAAATTCAATTAGCCAGGGATGCCAGGTGACACAGTCAGTTTAAGTGTCTGCCTTCAGCTCAGGTCATGATCCCAGGGTTCTAGGATCAAGTCCCACATTGGGCTCCCTGCTCAGCGGAAGCCTGCTTCTCCCTCTGCCCATTGCTCCCCCTGCCTGTGCTCTCTCTCTCTCTCAAGTGAGTAAATAAAATCTTTAAAAAAATTAATAAATAGTAAATTTGATTAGCCAAAGTGTTATACATCGCTAGTTTTCAATATGATGTTCAATGATTCATTAGATTAGTATATCACTCAATGCTCATCATATCACATGCCCTCTTTAATGCCCAGTTATCCCATCCCCCCAACCTCCCTTTCTGCAACCCTTAGTTTGTTTCCCAGAGTCAAGAGTTTCGTATGGTTTGTCTCCCTCTCTGTTTTCTTTTCATTCAAATTCCCCCCTACCCCTATTGTACTTTGTACTATTCTTTGATGTTCCACATATGAGTGAAACCATATAATCGTGTTTCTCTGATTGGCTTATTTCACTTAACAGAATACCTACCAATACTTTCTTCATTGAGACGTCACAGGACTCACACTGAAATCACTGCAAAAACACTTTCTATTTACATTCAGAACACCAGTTTCTCCTGCCACCAATCATTCCCCTCTTATTATCATCATACTTGCCTCTTTTTTTTGTACCTATTAACAGTCCTACTGTTATGGTCCACATATACATCTCTTGCATCTTATTTAGTTTTATCCTTCCTCAGCATCTGGCAAATTAAGGATGATCAGCAAATATCTCTACAAGCAATGAATGCACAGTTGCCCAGGTGTCAGACACCATTCTAAAATTCAAAGTTTATCATAGCCCTTACATATTCAAATCCACCAGGACCTCCCTTTACTCTGCTGTGAGGAAGACAAATGTCTTGACCTATCTTTCAGGGCATCTAGAACACAGATATATTTCCTTTTGCTTCTTGTTACCCTTCTATGCACCTCCTGAGATTTAGCCTCATTAGTTTTCCCATAGCCCTGTATAAACTACTCTGTTTAATATTTCATATGTGAAAATGATTTATATATTATAAAATGATATTAAAGAGGAGTGGTTATTTTGAGCACCTTTACTTCCATGTGCATAATTCTGCATCTATCATATGAAAAGTCTTTTCTTCTTTTTTTCCACAAGATCTTTGCCTTTTGACCCTCCTACTGCTGACTGCATCTGTGACCACCCACTTCCTCACAGCACTCATCCTCACATGGTAGAGGCTAATATTTTTAACATCTGGAACACTCGATCCAAGAAATTTCATTTTTTATTTATTTATTTATTTATTTTTTTGACTTAGGGGTATTTCCAACTGTGTACAAGCAACCAGCAACCGGCAGTAGTAAACAGTTAGTACTTCTTGGGGATAACCCATAGCTAATAACAGATAAAGATTTTGTGAATAAGGATCGGATCTCAACTTCCTTGTCCTTCATTTCGGTAACTGTGGGACATGCTATACATGGTCTGCCACAATATCCATTAGGATTAATCCTCAGCTCTCCACAGTAGGAAATTCTTATTCCGCCACATACAAATTGGTCTATCACTTTTTTTTTTTAACTCTACCTGACTCTCTTCTTTCGCCTGTCTCACTTTTCCACTTGTCTATAAGCCTGCTGAAGTTAACTCCTTGTCTCAGTGTCTGTTTCCAAGGAACCCAGACAAATCTGCCAGAGTAACCCCAACTAATACCCAGACTAACGCACCTCATTCTTGTCGCTTTCACAGATACTCAGACCAGTATTCATTTCCTCTTCTACTCATTGTTCATGGTCACTTATTTTGTTTTTTTCCTTCCAAATATTTTAACAACTGGTTATATTATTATATAAGATTATCAAATGTTGCTTATACCACTGTTTATTATCAACAAGATACCAAGCTTCCCAAGGGAAGTTTCTGTGTCTTATGAAACTTCTCTGTAACCTCACATTAAGTGTCATAGACCTTACCACCATAGAAGCATATCACAAGTGCTCTCTGGTTAATTTCCTATTCCAAGTTCATGAGATACCATGCACTTTTGGTAATTCAAAGAAAGCTGGAAACCCTGGCTTTCATATGAAACTTTTTTCTGATACTGTAGCTCACTGATGTTTTTAGATTATACCTGAGTTTGGATGCTAAGTTTGTCTACTAATTATTGGCTGATGATCTTTAGACATGTCACTTAACTTCTCTAAGTCATGGTTTCTGAAGTGGATAAGTGGAGCTAATTGCCTTGACCTCAAAGAACGATTCAACCATCAGAAGATATAGTAAAAATATTGTATATTAAAAATCAAAAAGGATAAATGTGGTAGTTTATGAGAAGATAGACTACAGCAATGTTAGACTTGGTGGTGCAAACTAAGCAGTCAGTATGATCAGTAGTAGTATAGAGATATGCTATCAGTGAGGTCATGGAGACTATTTCACCAAGAGTGGAGTCTTTCACAAGTAAAACCTCTTTTTAAGGTTGATAATCAAGGAAGAACTGTTATCCTGAGAGGAGTTTCAGAGGGCAGTGCAGTAAAGAAGTTTAGTTAAGAGGAACAGAGGACGGAAGAAACAGAGCAAGAATAGCCACAGTGGGAAAGAAGAGATTATAATGAAAGTAACAAGGTCTTGATGTGCTGTGATCAACCTCTGGGCAGCAAAACCTGCATCTGAAAGTCCCCCTAGCTAACAGGGAGGTCTAGTGATACGAAGACAAAAAATAGAAAAAAGGAAAAGAACCATCTTTGAGGCCAAGACTCTCCTTCCAACCAGCTGTCTCTGGAGTGAGAAGAAATGGGTACATAAACAACACCACACATTTTAAGGATGTGTGAATTATATGCATTCTACATGAACTTTTGTATAGGAATTTATCTCCCAGGATATTTTGCTTCTTATCTCTTTTGCTCTATATTTTTATTTTTTTTAATGTCACAAATACTTATGATAAACATTTCATTATTCAGAATTTACTGCCTCAAAGGAACCTCTGATCATTTTGTTGGCTCTCAACTAACACTTTAAGGTCACCGTTGAGAGAGTTTCTATTGTCACCTAGGGAGACAGACTTAAACTTCCTTTGGAAAATCTGAGGGGACCATCTCTTTTACTACTTTTCTATAATTATTATGAGAAATCCCTAGTGTCTCATTGATACTAAGTGAAAAATTACGGTATGCCAAATATGGAAATGTGGTAAGTATATTCTGATGATGCTGGCACACAAGATCAATGAATATCAGTTCCAACTAATTTGCTATTTGAAATCAATAGAAAATTTAATGAGCGTTTATGGTTAAAATCCTTTTCTAAAAATAGTTATCTTGAAAACCACCTTCCAACTGAGCACTATTTGTGAGTTATCACAATGCTTTCTGTTAATTTGTTGTTCAGACAAATTTATTTGTGTAATTCTCTACAAAGGGACATCTGCTTTCTCTGTATTCTGTTGGAGCTAAATTCTGATGACCTTCAGGGCCAGTAAGTTTCTGATATATGGTGGCTGAGATGGGAGTGGACTTTAATTGCAAGTCTAGAGGAGGACTGTTGGATTACATTAGTGAATATATTAGTATTTTATGGAAATGCAAGAGTATCCAAATGACTTAGTTCGCAGAATAACAAAAACAAATCTTTTGTTTGAAAATCACCCTGGTCATTTATGTTAATAGGGTCAGTTGACTCAAATTCAAGCTCTCTGAAATAAACTGTAATAAAACATTTTGCAAAAGACCCATGAGTACAGTGTAATGTTAATTTACAATTCAACTCTGATATATCAAAGGAGGAGAAATACATCTTTCAAGTGAAGGACCTCTGAACTATTTAACATTGATTCTTTCCCTTTACCCAGTCAAATATTTATTGTGCCTCGTTATTTACTAGATACACCGTAAGGTATGTAGAAGGGAATGAGACACAGAGTCTGGCTTCAAAATACTCAGAGCCTATTATTTCAGGAGACAGAAATACATAATAATTGTAATACTGTGTGATAAGTGCATTGCAAGAAATAACAGGAGCAATCAACTCTGTTGTGGGGATAAAGACTGAAGCCAAGGTAACACGTGTGCTGTGTCTTAAAGGGTGATTAGCAGTTCCATAGGTCAAAAAAAAGACATAAAGGACAATTCAGACAGAAGATACAGAAAGTAGGGACAAGAGCAGTGCTTAGAAACTAGTGAAAAGAACTAGATAGTATTTTAAGATTTGTGGACCATACAGCATTGCACTCTTCTACTATAGCATGAAGGCAGCTACAGATAATTCAGATGAGTGTGTTGTGTTCACTAAGAGTATATGTGAAAAATCAAACAGGCTGGATAGGGCTTACAGTGTAGTTTGCTAATCACTATAATAGTGAATTATTTCCCAGAAAATACTTAACAGTTCTTTCAGTAGTCTCAAACTTGTAATGTCAAGCTATACTACAGAAATCTTTACCAAATCTCCCAAGGCTATAGCAATTAGTAACTGGCTTACCCAGGAACCACCTATTATTCCCATCAAAGTTCCTGCCATCTCCAGGGCATTATATTTGTCCATATTCAGAGCCTCACATTTCCCTTAAAACCTTGGAAATCTCACAACTCTCAGAGGGTCATAACTGTCTCTTGTTATAAGGCATCCTGTCTCCCTTAGTTCCATCTCAGACACTCCAGTTTAATTAAGTGATGACTAGAGATTTGGGGAACCAAAGGTCTTTGAGGGTTTGTCTTCCTAGGCCAGTGGTTCCTGTTCATCCTCAGACAGCATCCCCTTCTTTGTCCTTGGGCCAGATTTCTCTTCTCCCTATTCTTGGAATACCTAAAGAATACCTGCCCTCATGAATCAGCTGAAAATCTTCTTTATCAGAAAGGTTATCCTTTGCCCCAGTTAAATTTAGGTTTCCTGGGTTTTCCT
Source organism: Taxidea taxus jeffersonii (assembly GCA_003697995.1). NCBI lineage: Eukaryota > Metazoa > Chordata > Mammalia > Carnivora > Mustelidae > Taxidea > Taxidea taxus. Next base: position 19,569 of record ML102233.1, on the reverse strand, counting down.
TTCTCCTAAAATATTGTGCATTCGCTTTGTAATAATAATCTACCTAATTTTTATTAATATATTTGTATTTATTGGTTTGCAGTCTTTATTTTGCTCTTTTTAACTCAATGAGAAAACAGACCTCTTCCATTTTATTCCAAGTCATCAACACAATGAATTTACAAGCACTTTAGTAGTATCTGAGGTGCTGACTTGAAGAAGAAAGTATGATTTTTTTTTAGTTCTAACTTTTTAATAATTAAAGCCCAGTCAATGCAGGATATCTGATTAGAAGAGTAGAAAGTATAAAAATAAAGAAGACTAGGGTCAGAACATCAAAATCCCACTGTGTTAAAGAAGAAAATGAGAATGAAATGTCACAGAAGCAAAACCAAGAAAAACAGAAGAGAATAGCACGTTCAGCTAAGAAAGGAAAATATTTTAAGCAAAAGTAAGCAAGTGATACAGCCAAAAGCCTCAGAAAAGTCAAGTCAGTGTGGACAATCATTAATCTTTGTCTCATATGTCAATACATAGATATATGTATGTTTTTTAAATTAGAAAAGAAGAAACAGTTACCCCTCTAAAGTGAATTGATGACAGCATCAATAATTTACATATACACATGGAATGAGTCTGTTTCCATGGCCACCTTCTTTTGAGGGCATTACTACGACCTCATATTGACCATAATACTAAAGAGATGTGCCTCCCAAATAGTTCCTTTTTTCCATTTCTTGTATATCTTCTTTGTGAAAATGAGATTTCTTATTCAAAATGTCAATTCCTCCTTATAGGCATAGAAGTTCATTATTTCTTTCAAAAACTTACATCTAGGGGTGCCTGGGTGGCTCAGTAGGCTAAGCAATTGGCTCTTGATTTCATGTGAGGCCATGATCTCAGGGTTGTGAGCCTGAGCCCTCAGTCAGACTCCATGGCAGGTGTGGAGCATGCTTAAGATTCTCTCTCTCCCTCTTTTTCTGTTCCTTCCCCTTTCTCTCCCTCTCTATCTGAAGAAAAAACAAAAACAAAAACAAATCACCTTATATGTAGTGCTAATTATATCCAAGCCATGTGCCCTTCATTTACTAGGGATATAAGAAATTCTCAAAGAGATGTGGTCCCTGTCCTTATGGAACATACTCTAGTGCATTAGGGATGGACACAAAACAACTGCAAAATGGACTCTTTACCTTCAGTTATAGTAAATGCTATGAAAGAGAGATATAACTTTAGGAAGTGTCAAACAGGAAGACTGAGACTTGGGGAAATGAAAACTTGGAGTGTTCCAGGTAACATGGGTGAGAATAAGTTAAAAAAATACACTATGCTATGAAATTAAACTAATCTGGCAGGCAGGGGCTGATTCACACATGATAGATTATGACCTTGCAAAAATATCAATCTGTGTCCTGTATACAGAAATGGTTAAGCTATTAAAAATTAAAGCAGGGAGATCACCTGGGTGGCTCAGTGGATTAAGCCTCTGCCTTTGGCTCAGGTCATGATCTCAGAGTCCTGGGATTGAGCCCCACATCAGGCTCTCTGCTTGGCAGGGGGCCTATTTCCTCCTCTCTCTCTCTCTCTGCCTGCCTCTCTACTTGTGATCTCTCTCTGTCAAACAAATAAATAAAATCTTAAAAAAAAATAATGGAAGCAGGGAGAACCACAGAACCACCTGGATGCTAGGTGAAAAACAATGCTGGCTGGTGTTTGTGAAGATGGACGGATATAGGTAGATTAGCATGTATTAGAAGGGAAAATTAAAGGGCTTGGTGTTGTTTTAGGATCAATGACAGAATACCTGGATTCAGTGATTGCTGTGGCACAGAGTAAGTCCTTGATAAAGGTTAACAAAATTGTAATTATTGTAATCAATGCAGGATCCTGAAGCATATTGACCTACTGAATATGAAATAGTTCCTGGAATTTGCTGTCAGGTGAATAATCATCTCCTGATACCAGGAGAATTGACCCACTAGATGATTTCTGGGCATGCTTCAAACCAATTTTGAATGACAGTCTTTGCGTGGTCACCCTTTTCCCTGCCAGACTTGCCCTCTGTCTCTGCATTGGTGTAACCTTTCACAGATGGAACAGAGGCTGCTATTCTATGCTGACCCACAAATAAAATGTAGGAGGCAGTTCCTGAGCTCAGCTATGCCTGTTGCCAAGATCCCTGGGACTCTGTCTGCAATAACCATTTTTACTGGAAACTTTCTCTTTAATCCTTTTGACATGTAGTCCTGAAATCTCATCCAGGGTCAGATTTTGTTCTGGCTATACCATTGGTAAGTTAACTTATATGAACATGTTCTAAACAATGATATATTGACAGCATAGCTCTGAAAAAAATAATTAAAAACAGCCACAATAGAATTTAAATTGACTGTTGAATTTAACATATTTAATAATGACTCTTGTCCATGGTGAAAAGGACAGTTTTGGCAATTCAACAATTTCTTTATATATCTTGCAGTTTTAAATCAAGCTGAGCTTGTGAGAAATCAGGAAAAAATATACAGTGGGAAAAATACAGTCTCTTCAATAAATGGTGCTGGGAAAATTGGACAGCTACATGTAGAAGAATGAAACTCAACCATTCTCTTACACCCTACACAAAGATAAACTTGAGATGGATTAAAGACCTCAGTGTGAGGCAGGAATCTATCAAAATCCTAGAGGAGAACATAGGCAGTAATCTCGTCGACATCGGCCACAGCAACTTCTTTCAAGATATCTCTCCAAAGGCAAAGGAAAGAAGTCCTTCTAAGTGAAGGTTTAAAGTGAGTGCTTACCTATTAAGGCCCTGATTTGTTTGCTGGAGATAATATTGTTGGATGGACAGAGAAAGTCTGGATTGGCTGAAGGTCAGGAGAAACCGAAAGTCTTCAGTGGATGGTTTCTGAGTTTATAGAATTTAGGCTGAATTTACTTGATTTAAATCTATCATATAAATCCTGGGAAATAGGGCTATAGACCTTAAAATACCACACATGACCATTTTAACTATTTATACTTTTCAAATTCCAAAGTGGTGTTAGAGAATGAATTTATTATCTTCTACCACTACATTTTCTTTTTTTTTTCAGTGTTCCAAAATTAATTGTTTATGCACCACACCCAGTGCTCCATGAAATACGTGCCCTCCATGATACCCACCATGAGGCTCACCCAACTCCCCACCCCCTGCCCCTCCAAAACCCTCAGTTTGTTTCTCAGAGTCTACAGTCTCTCACGGTTTGCCTCCCCCACCGATTTCCCTTTTTAATGAGATCTCATTCTATCATTGTCAATAGTTCAAACATTATGTGTTCAGAACAAGTCAATCTCCTAACGCCAAATATACCAAGAGTTGTTCACTGAATGTGATCAAATAGTTGGGGGGTGAGCATCCCTTCCATGCACAGGTTTTTGATGAAGTCAAAGTAATTCAAGTGGGCAAAATCTTAAATCTTAAATTACCGCAACTGAATGGAATAAAACTACTAAATTAATATGGCATATGTTCTCTCATTCAAAAAAAATTATTGCACTTCCTCAATGTTCCAAGAACTATTCTAGACACAACAGATGCATGAGTAAATAAAACAGTAAAAAAATCTCTATCCTTTGGATCTTGCTTTCTAGTGATGGGAGACAGACAACAAACTAAATATATATATATATATATATATATATATAGAGAGAGAGAGAGAGAGAGAGAGAGAGAGAGGGAGAGAGGGAGAGAGAGGGAAAGAGATAGTTGTCAGGGAAGGCCTCACTGAGAAGGTTACATATGAACAGATATTAAAAGAAGGATCATGTCATGGATATGGATATATAAAACCCCGAGAGATACGGAAAGAGAAAATTGCAAACATTAAAACTTTGAGGAATAGCTTGGAAGTCAATGTAGCTGAAGCCCAGTGGAACAATGGGAATTTAGCAGAAGATGAGATCAGAGAAGTAACTATAATTTTTATTATGTAGTTAGTTATTTGAAGACCACATGTTCTTTCTTCTGAACCTGGGTGGGGTTTGTGACTGCTTTGGCTAACAGAGCACACCGGAAGTGGGTCTATGCCAGTTTCTGGGCCCAGGTCGGAAGCCTCCACTTCCTGTTATTTGGAATATTCATTCTAGGAAGACATCATACTCTGAAAACCCCAACCCAAATGGAGAGACCATTTTAGGCAATATCATCGATGACAGCTAACTGAGCTCCCACTCAACTGTCGCATCTTCTGCCAGCTATATGGATGAGTCATTCAGAACATCCAACCCAGTCAAGCCTTCAGGTGACTTCAGCCCCAGTCACAACCTATTAGCAGTCAACATTTGCATAAAAGGTCCCAGCCAGAGCCACGTGGCTGAGACCAGTCAACACACAGATTCACAAGAGATAATTTAAAAAACAATGTTTTTTAAACCATTATACTTTAATGTAATTTGTTATGCAATAATAGTCATAACAGTATTTATTGCAGGTTTATTATTGAAGTCAGGATCTGACTTAAATTTTAAGAGTGTCACTCTTGTTGTATTAAAAGTGGATAGCACAGAAGTAAAACTAGATGGACTAGTTCGGAGGCTGGTAAAATAATCCTTACATGAGAACAGAGAACTTGGACCAGGAGAGTTAAATATGAAAGTAAAAAGGAGTCAAAGTCAAAGGATATGTTTTTAAGGTAGAGGTAATGCATTTTGTTAATGGATTAATTGTGGGGTGCAAGATAAATAGAGAAGTCAAGAATGATTCCAAGATTTTTGTTCAAGAAACTGCAGGTCTGGCAGCTAACAGAAGTGGTAGAAATTAAGACTTTGGTTTGGAGGATGTTAACTTTGAGATGCCAATTAGACATGTATGTAGAAATATCAAGCATGCAGTTCTCTGTTTAAGTCTGGAGTTAGGTGAGAATGTCATGCCAGAGACAAACATTTGACTGCTCACTTGTGCAGCACATATACTAAAATTAGAATGATACAGAGAAGATTTTTTTCTTCAATATTTTATTTACTTGAGAAAAAGAGAGAGGAAGAACATGGGCAGGGTAGGGGGAGCAGAGGAAAAGGGAAAAGCAGACCACGTTGAGCATAGAGGCGGGGCTTGATCCTGTGACCTAAGCACAAAACAGGAGTCAGATGCTTAACTAACTGAGCCACTCAGGTGCCCCAAGAAACATAAACATAAACAAATAACGGAAGAAGCAAAAGAATTATGTCCTGGGAAATTCCTACTTTAAGTGATTGGAGAGAAGACAGCAAACCAGAAAAGAAGGTTGAGGTAGAAAGGCCAATGAGATCCAAGTGTTGTAAGGAGAGTTAGGACAAAGGAAGAAAAGGAATAAGGATGAAGGAGAGGTGACTCTCAAATGATGCTGACAGGTTAAGTCAGAGGAGGACTAAATTGATCACTGCATTTTACAATATGATAGTCATGGTGACCTCTACGAAGTAGCTTAAGTGCAGTGGTAGAGGCAAAAACCTCTTCAGACTGGGTTCAAAGGAAAATGGAGAAGAGGAGTTAGAGATGCAAGCACAGTGAGTTCTTTCAAGGAGGTTTGCTGTTATAGGGCAAAGAGAAAGAGGGAGTGCAGCTGGATAAGTAAGGTTGAAATAAGTAGAGGGGCACCTGGGTGGTTTAGCCAGTTAGGCATCCTGTTTAGTTTCAGGTCATCCCAGGGTCCTATGTTCAAGCCCCATGTCAGGCATCTGCTTCTCCCTCTCCCTCTGCTCCTCCCTGCTCACTTGTACTCTCTCTCTGCCTCTCAAATAAATATATATATAATTATATAATATATATTTTAAGAGAGAGAAGTAGAGAGATTTTTTGTTTTGTTTTGTTTTGTTTTAAGATGGGAAAGTAACAGCATGTCCGTATGCTGATAGGAATGATCCAGTAGAGAGAGAAAAAAAAATGTTGCAGGATTAAGGGGGTATTGATAGAGCAATGTCCTTGAGGGAAATTTTACCAGTGGTGTTAGGAGAGATGGCAAAATATGCTGAACTGATACTATTACATGAGCAGATGTAATGGTAAGACTATTTCTATTGTTCAAGTGAAATAGGACACAAAGTCATCATCAGAAAGTAAGATTGGGACCCAATATGTGGGATGACCGAGGAGACAAGAGAAAGTATGACATAATTTTCTTGGAGGGAGAGAAACTAATTAGATCAGGAAAATGTGTTCTGACCACTGGGCAACATTAGGGGCCCACTTGATGTTAGTAATCATTAATTTATTTTTTATTATTTATTTATTTATTTTTAAAGATTTTATTTATTTATTTGACTGAGATCACAAGTAGGCAGAGAGGCAGGCAGAGAGAGAGGAAGTGAAGCAGGCTCCCCACTGAGCAGAGAGCCCGATGTGGGGCTCGATCCCAGGACCCTCAGATCATGACCTAAGCCGAAGGCAGAGGCTTTAACCCACTGAGTCACCCAGGCGCCCCAGTAATCATTAATTTAAAATGAGACCAGCCAACATAACCTCTAGTCTCTAACCATGTTTAGCTGTGTGGGTGAAGATGTAAGGTAAAATTTAACCAGAGTAATTGAGTAAAAAAAAAAAAAAAAAGGAGGAAAAGTTGGACTGTGTGAAGGGATTGATTATAACGATTGCCTATGAAACTGAAGCTGGGATTTTACTATTATTGTGTCATAGCATTAAAAAACATACACATAACTTTTCATTATGGTAATAGAGCTGGAAATCTGGGTTCTACTAAGACATCTCTTTGCTGGACGATTTTACTTCAACAAAACTCTCAAATTAATTTAATCAACATTTACTGAGTACCTGGTCTGTGGATGATAAAAGATTATGGGCAGAGAACTTCTGAAAACCATTTTGATGCAAAAGCAGGAAAGCTTGATTTTTGACACTGGTTACAAAGACATTATCTTACTTTGGGAATTCTTTAGTACTCATTAGAGAGACATTTCATGACTAGGATTCAGCATCCACTTAGCATTCATAGTGAACTGAGACCTTTATGGAAAATATAAATGACATTCTCCCTGCTTTTATGGAGCTTTACAGGCTACCCTGAGCCTTTGTCAAGTACCTAATAAAGGAGAGAAGAACTTGTTCTAAATTGCTATTGTAACAATGCGAGAATGGGGATTTTGTTACTATGAAGTTTAAGAAGTACTTTGCAAATAAATTCATATCTAACCAACAAGTTCATTTCTTCAATTATCTTCCTTCAATAAAGGTTACTTCATCTTGAAACATATGCTTTCCTGGAACCCTCATAATGCTAATGACTCCCTCATTCATCATTCCTAATTCCTTATCAGAGGTGTATTGCATTTTCTTCTTATAAATCTTTATTCTGATCAAAGAGTCAATTAAAGAGAGATTAATCTTTTTTCCAGGTAGGAAAACTTCTCATTCTTCAGTTCAAATTGTAATTGCAGTTTTCCTTTCAAATCCAGTAGTAGATGCTAGGAAAAAATTATATAACCTACATAACACCATTACCGACAGAGCCATTTTGTAGTGCCATTTACATTTACCTTAGTAATACTGCCCCAAATAACTCATATATTCTCTTTCTCTGTCTGTGTAATTTGAATCTCAGTGGGAGTTTTTTCAAAAGATTTATATTCATTGAGGGACACCTGGGTGGCTCAGTGGTTAAGCGGCTGCCTTCGGCTCAGGTCATGATCCCAGCGTCCTGGGATCAAGTCCCACATCGGGCTCCTTGTTTGGCAGGGAGCCTGCTTCTCCCTCTATCTCTGCCTGCCACTCTGTCTGCCTGTGCTCGCTCTCTCTCTCTCTCCCCAACTAATAAATAAATAAAATCTTAAAAAAAAATATTTATATTCATTGAATAAATAGTGGACGAATACTCTTGCTGAACTTATGTCTTTCTTCTCTGAATTTGGCTCTCTGCTTTATATTGTATTCTTATACTATTTTGATTGTCATCTTTACTAAATTGCATTGTGCCAGTCCTCAGACTTCAGTATTCTTTTGAAGACCTGTTTTGTCTTGTACAGATATAAATATAACTTGAAATCAATGTTAAAGCCCGTTTCCTCCTACAAGCTTTGAAACAAAAATTTGAAAGTGTGTCTTATAACATCTGGCTGATGAGCTTCCTCCTCTGGTTATGCTAACACAGATCCTGCAAACTTAAGCTCCAGTATTAAATGAAAGAACCCAAATTCTGTTGTCAAGCACATTCTCTCTGTTGATCTTCAAAATAGGTTTTCTTGAAGTGTTTTCATTTGGATCTGAAAGGAACCTTGGAAGAAACCTTAGAGATTTTGAGTTCAACCTCCTAATTTTTCAAATGAGCTAAGAATTTTGAGATTTGCCCAGGCTTATAAAGCTAATTCAGGGACCAACAAGCCCTAATCCATTTCTTGATTTTTGCTTCCATGTTCTTTCTGATACACTGCACCAGAATGAACAAATAACTATACACTCATGTCCGTGCATTTTATAACTCAAATTACACTGATGGAGTTTAAGATTGTACTGATACCTGGGCTTTTGGATACTTTTAATTTATGTGACCATGGCTTAATTTTAGGAACATCTCTAATGAATGTCAGCTAGATGTCCCCTGATAATAAAAAAATGTCTGGCATGCCAGTTGGCTGGGATTGGTGGTAGAGAAGGTGGCAGTTAGGAAACTATTTAGAAGAGAGATTAGGAAGCTGCCCAGACATAATTTATCCTTAAGTCAGAGAAAGCCAAGAGTGTACAAGTTCTAAAAATTATGGGTCAGAATTAGACAAGGGTTCTTAGGTGCAGAATAACCAGCATTCAGATTGACCTCCAAGTCAATCTTTTTACAGAGATTTATAATAAGAGAATGTTGTTTCAACCTCCATGGCCACACCTTGGAGATGCAAGACACTACTTGCAGTGGCACACTCACAGAGGCACAAAGCTTCTGATGTTGGGTATTAGCAGCTCTTGTAGGAGCAGTGGTGCCTTAGTCATAGGCTGTCTTGTTGTCCATGGCAATGACATTTTTCAAAGAAGAGAACTGAAATAGAATAGAAAAGTGTGAACTCAATAATTACAAAGACTCTAAGAGCATAAGAACTGCCTCTGTAAGACACTCAAACATAGAAGAAAGCTCAGATTTTGTGACTTGTGGTGAGCCTGAGTCAGATAAATTTAGGTATTATAAATCCCCAGGCTGGTACATCCTACAAGAATATGAATTATCCATCTCTATGATTTGGACCACTTAACTTGGGTTGCAGGTTGATGAATGATAGCTTGAATTTGAAAGACCTCTGAAGGGAATCAGGCAAGTGTCAGTAGGCTAGAGATCCTTACCTATCTGGGGAATGAAGAACAGAATTAAAAGAGGTCCATTACTTTGCAGTTTCCATCTAGAGGCCTGATGTTTGAAAAATGTGTCCATGCCTCCCATGGAGAGGTTCTGATATGAGTGTTATAAAATTGAGATAATTTTTTTTAATACAATGAGTTTTCTAACAATGATGCTCTTTCTTTCTTAACATAAATCATGTTTATCTGAATCCAAAAGCACAGCTGAGAAATGGTTGGAAGATCCTGATATGTAGAACAAGAAAATCAATATAATTTTGGTGTGCAATGATAAGCATGTTAACATTTTCTAGTTTATATGTATGTATTCACTTGCTGGTCAATTTATATATCAGTTTCTTTCATTTTCGATAAATGCATTTTAAACATTAAGTACCTGTACATATGAAGCAATCTCCCTTCATATAAATAAACCTACTTGTTTAATATTTTAAGTTGCTACAATCTTCATTTATATGTCTCAAAATAATGTTAACCTGTTAAAATATTAAGACAGTCACAGACAATATGGCAATGGTGATAATCATAATCACAGGTGATGATTATTAGGACTCAGTATGTATGAGGCAATGTATATCTCATACCATCTGATAATTAAAACAGCATTATGAGTTAAAGTGCCTTCCTTTTTCTAAAAAGAAAAAAAAGATCTATTTATTTATTTTAGGCAGAGAGAGAGTATACATGCACGTGTAAGTTGCAGGGATGGGCAGAGGGAAAGAGAGAATCTCAAGCAGACCCCTGCTGAGCATGGAGCCACCTGTAAGTTTTCATCAGTCCCATAGCCCTGAGATCGTGACCTGAGCTAAAACCAAGAGTTGGTTGCTCAACTGACTGAGCCTCCCAGGTGCCCAATGTTAAAGTGTATTCTTATTTCCATTTTATAGAAGTACCATTAGTTTAAAAATTTGCTCAAAGTTACACACACTGAACAGGATTCAAATCCATATTCAAAGTCTGATTCTAATTCAAACTGTATGTGTAAAGATACATTAGAACAAATAAGTTAACTCTAACTTGATGAAAGGACAGTACAAAGAAATTCAGAAGATTAGAAGCTATTTCAGGAGGAAGAATGTCTTCAGGAAGAGCTTATAAGAAGTAAGAAATGTCCTTTTCAAGGAAGAATTCCTTCAGATTTTCTGTGGTAAGGTAACTAGTTATTTTGACTACAGAAGAATCTCATTAGTGTCTTCCTGTCTTTGAGTCTTAGGAGATTACTGAATAGTGATATGTACTTTGTTGATAACCATAACGGATAAGCTCTCAAGAATAGATAGCTTCATTCAAAACCTAACTCACCAGTTAGTTGCACAAGTTACTAAAAATACTTAAAATAGCAATTGAGCTGGAATCTAAGAATATTAATCAACACTCTGGTTTCTAGGAGGCATTCCTACTAATGAGAACACAGACCAGAGGATGAATGAGGAACCTGAGGAACCACCAGTTCACAGCCCAGAGTCCAAGCTCTGAAATAGAATAAGGCTTGAGACTCAAGAAAAAGGCATTCACACATCTCATTCATAGTCCTGGACTGAAAGACCCCAGTCCTAGTCCCACTTGAAAATTTTACTCTCCACTCCACTCAATTGCCAGAAAACTATTTTTCAAGTCACAAAAATCCCCTCTGATCGCATAAATTATTCTTTTTGTACCCAGTGGACCAGAGATTCATTAGTACACACCCACCACCAGCTGTCCTTGCACTCGTTAAATTCCTCTTATAACCAGGAACAAAATTTGGAATTGTATTTCTCCTCAAGTTGAACATAGGAATATAAGAGTTGTATTAGCATCCAAGTGAAAGTGAGAAGATCCATGTGTTGGCTGAAGAACAAACATTAATCCTGGTGAGATCTCTGTTTTTTGTTTTTGTTTTTGTTTTTTTTTTGTTTTTTTTTTTTTTCAGAATGAATAATCAATGGGGAAAAGATAGAAAATTTAAAACAAATAGGAAACTTAAAATCTTCCCAGCCTAAAAGGAGGGGCACTTCATTCAAAAGATTAAAAAACAGAAGTTAGAACATGAAACAATGTTAATGATGAGCTGTCAATGAGACTTTTTAAAATATGTAGATGCTATAAGCAATCAGGCTCAAGTGCACAGATCATAGGGAGACATAATACTCTTCTAGTTTTCAGGGATTTGTTTTCCTTTTCCCTAAAATATGAATTGTTTGCATTACCTTATTGATTGATTAATCTAACTTGTAATTGAATGTTAATACCTTAATAGTCAATTTTCATTACTGATATTTTGTTATTAATCTTACTGATACTTCATTTTCTAGAAATTTCTTAACTCTTTAAAGGCCAAATGGAGTTATGCTTACAAACTGGAAGTAAGCCATCCTTGACACCATTGTAAGAGGGAAAAGGTATAATTTAACAAAAACCTAAGAGGCTATGTTGAGATATAATCCTGTCTCACATAGTCGGAAGAGGCTTATGCTGTCAGGAAATTTGAGGGAGATACATGAGAACTTTTATTTAATTTAATTATTAGTATTGAAATTTTTACCTTGACTTGGAGTCATCAAAATGTGTCACAACTGAGTTAATCTGTTGTCAAATGCCTTTTCACATTAGCTTGCTGAAACACCTTTTGTGGCAGATGGCAGAAGATTCAAAGGTCAAAGATGGGATATTAAATGTTGAGCATCTGAACATCTGGAAGGCTTTTTAAAAAAGGGAGAAGAAAAGAGAAAAGTAAGTGTCATTTGCTCTCTTTCATATTAACATGACAAAGTATACTTCCTTGCAAGTCAGCCAAAGGGATTTTGATTTTGATAGAATATAATCACAGGAGAAAACATTCCTCCTCTCCCTATTACACCTGCACAGGAGATTTATTTGCTATACCCTCTGGCAATGAGCAGCCTGATGGTGATGGAAGTCATCAGCATGCCCACAAGTTCCATCTGTGCAGGAGCTAGGCTAATGAGCAAAGTAAGTAGGGCCTGGTGAGAGACTGGCAGTGAGGGGAGAGGGCAAGGTGGCTGGATTTAGCTCCAAGCAATCCAGAGGTGGACTTTCATATAAAACACCAAGTCTTAGCCATGCCTGTTTCTTGGGCTTCCAGGGGGAACAGTTTCAGACTTTCAATGATCACACCCTACTCCAGATCAGTTGATTCCAAATCTCTAGTGATGGGGTCTAGACAGGTGTATTTCTTTTTTAACTTTCCAGATTATTTTTATGGGAAGTCAGTTATGAGAAACACTGATAGAGAAGAAAAGACACTGAATTCACTCTGCTCTATACATCCAGGTTTGGATAAAATGCACAGGACATTGCTATTCAAGTGTATTCCAGGGACTGCCAATATCAGCCTCACCTGAGAGTTGTTAGGATTGAAGAAACTTATTCCCCACCCTAGACTTGCTGCAGTTTAACAAGGTCCTCAGATGATTCACATTCACATTAAAGTTTGAAAAACACTCAATTCGTATGTTGATTTTTAAATCATAGAACCTGAAAAAATATGAATCAGAGCATTTCTTTTCAAATTGTGGAAAATCTATGGGAGAAGACTTAAGGTAGGAAGGGCTATGTAATTCATTCCCTCAATCATTCAATAAAACTGTATAGAATTCTATGGACTAATCACTAGAGTGGATTCCAGGAACAAAATGGTGAACCTTTACAAGCGGAGTCCCTATTCCCATATAAGTTTATGACAAACAACTGTGATAAATTGCAGGAAGAGCACCCCTTCTTCACAAGCCTGTCTCCATCCTGAACTCCTTCAGTGGATTCCCAGACTGCTTAGAACCAATCTTAACATGTCTACCTGAGGCTTTGTGGCCTGTGGTACTGCCAAGTAATTACTTCTGTGCTTGAGTCACACTACACTTACTAACATTTTCTTAGTCTTTGTCTGGTCTTTTCCTATCCATTTTGGGTCCTTTGATATGTTTCTTCCTCTGTCCTGTCACTCCCATTTTCTTAACCTCCATAACTCCTTTTCATCACCCTTCTAGATAGATCATTCTCCTTAGTTGTAAAATTATTCCCTTCAAGATTTCTGATCTAAATTTCTTGAACTAAATTAAGCATCCTTTTTTTAAAATTAAGCATTCTTTTGTTGACATAAATTCCACCTTCACCAGTAGACACAAACTCCATGAAAGAATAGGCCATGACTATCTGTAGTCATGTCTTGTCTTCGGCATAGAGCACAAAACCCACACATGCCACATGGTCAACAGATAGTTATTGGAATAGTTAATACACACTTGGATGAATGAATAAACCGGGACACCTTAGTAAAGGAGGGCAACAGTGTCAAATACCCTTGAAAGGTTAAGTAATGTGAGGTTTGGAAAATATCTGTTGGCTTTAGTGCTGTGGGTAAAACAAATATCAGGAATGCTACATATTTGAGCTTTCTTTTGTTACTTCACAAGACTTACTAGCATACTGAGAGTACCAGGAAATACTGTGGTTAAGTTACACATTTAGCCTCTTTAACACAATGATTTTGGTATTTATTTGGTCCCAAAACCATTTTCTCAAAATAAAAATACCTAGTGGTTCAGGCAATTATTATTCTGATGAGTAATATTTCAGAAGTCCTGCTTTCCCCTGAGAAGCCATGATCCCGATGCATGGGAGCATTTGATGTTTCTCCAGCATGTTGGCTCTGAGCGCTCTCACCTTAAAGTACCACTTCTGCTCACATTTCACAGGGCTTGAGGTCAACAGAGAAGGGAAATACCATCTTACATAAACCCAAAGGACTAGGGTCAACCAAATATTAGTAAGCTGCTGTATTGACTTCCAAATCTTTTGATCAGCTCAGACACATTTGCTCATCACATAAGATGTTACTAAAATGTCATTCTTTGCTCCTCGTCTCTGTTTCCATATTGTGCTACTGATATAAACTGTGCTTACCTCTGAAATAACACTTCACATACTGCGCTGAAGTATTTCTTGCTTGACTGCACACTCCTTAAAAAGCAGATCCTTTTTATTTCCCCTCCTGAGCTAATCCAATATTAGCATGAAGGCTCCTTTAAAAATTATTTGCTTCTTGAATGGATGCATTAATTAATCTTCTGTTTGCCTCTTTGTCTCTGGGAGCACTGCCTCTCCAACGCCAACCACAAGCCTAACACCAAGAAGAGACTCAGTAAGTGCTCACAGAATCTTTAGATAAATGAGGGGAAATATTTTAACAAACTGAGCCTCATTTATTTTCATCTCAGGGGTATTTCTGATGATGAAGGCACCATCTATTAAAGCAACAAGTCCAGGACTTGAGACATAATAAGGCAAAATAGCATCATTACCCATCTTTGAAATAAGAAAGGTGAATTTGGCCTAACGTAAATATGAAGGAATGTTTTTTTTTCCAGATATAACAAAGAAACTTCATTAGTTTTTAACCTCCAATAAAATAAGTACAAACAGAGTTATCCTAAATTAAATTTGGTCCTTTAGGGGAAATTATGGATAAAATTTTTTAGAATATAGGGGCACCTCTGTGGCTTGGCTGGTTGTGTCCAACTCTTGATTTCAGTTCAGGTCATGATCTCAGGGTCTTGAGATCAAGCCCTTCATCAAGCTCTGTGTTATTAATGAAACTTGCTTAAAGAGTCTCTCTCTTTCCCTCTCCCTCTGCCTCTCCCACCCCTTTCTCTCTCTCTCCTTCTCAAAAAAAAAAAAAAAATGTTTTCTGCTAAACTGTATACTATTACATAGGATAGTTTGATGATTTTATAATTAATAAATATTACTGGGACATCTGGGTGTCTCAGTCAGTTAAGCATCTGCCTTCTGCTTATGATCTCAGGATCCTGGGAGAGAATCCCACATTGGGCTCCCTGCTCGGCGTAGAGTCTGCTTCTCCTTCTCCCTCTGCTGTTCCCCTCACCCCCTGTTCATGCTCTGTTTCTGTCTCTCACTTTCTCTGTAAAATAATAAAATCTTAAAAAAAATTTTTTAAAAATAATAAATACTACTTAGGCTACACCTTTCAACTACATATGTAGAAAGCTAGAAGCTAAGAGGAGAGAATTTTAAAAAGGTCAAAGTCTTAAGAAATGATCTCTCTTGCTTGAGAAGGCTAAGAGGGGGTGTGATGGGTATTTAGTAGATCTATTTCCTGCCTATCATCTGATCTCATCACACCTATTTTCCTTAGATAACTATGCTGAATTGACTTGTCTATGTGGCCCAGAGGGAATGGACATCATTCTTTTTTTGTCTAGAAGTTGGTAAGCAACCCAGGCTTATTCACACACAGTGAATAAGATTCCGCTTATTCATGGAATCCATATTTTGAATTCCCTTACTTGCTAAAATGTACTTGTAATACCCAAATAAACACTCCCAACATTTCCCCCGTCATTCACAGACATGCACAGAAACAACACAATGCTTGTCACCCAATGCATACATTCCTAGCTGAAGTCGAACATGATGGAGCTCTCCTACTATAAACAAGCTTCTTTTCCAAGTTCTACTTAGTGCCAAGCTTTTTTGAATTTTTGTGCTTTTTGTTGGTGACTTTACTGTTTACAATGACCCCAAGCAGTAGCTGAAATGCTGTCTAGTGTTCCTAACAGCGAGAAGGCTGTGGTTGCACTTTATGTAAAAATATGTGTGCTAGATAATCTTCATTTGAGCATGAGGGAGAGTGTTGTTGGCTATGAATTTAATGTTTATGAATCACCATACATATTAAATACATATTAAATAAGATATGTTTAAATAGAAAACCACGTAAAGCAAAGTTCAATACTGATTGTTTATGAGAATGCTATGACCTGAGGCTCACAGGAACAGAACCCATGTCCCTATATTTCACCTAAGAGCCACGGTTTAGTATTTGTTAATTCAGTGCTTATGGCAACCGTATAGAACATAGTTAATGCAAATAAAGAAAACTGACTGATTTCCACAGATTTTTGTTTGAGTTAATTGAGAAGAGGGCTTTTTCTATCACACTGCTGATAATATTGATCTCTAGTGCTGTTGGTAGCTCTCTTCCTAAAGTAAGAGAAATCCTGTCTGAGAATAGAAGCAAGAGAAAAGAAAACAAAGTTAAGAGATAGAACAAGATAAAAATAGAGGTGAAAGAGAGAGAAAAAAAAGGAGAGAGAAAGCGAAAATATGAATGAGAAACAGGTACTGGGACTTGGTGCACATATGAACCCCTGGGTTTTAGCAGTGCCTAAAACAAATTTACCTCAGATTTTTTTTAGTTCCATAAGGCAATAAACCACCTATTTCTTTTGTATTTCCTTTCCTTAGATAATTGGAGCTGATTTTCTGTTATATGTAAATAAGGGAGTCCTAAAACAAAAGATGAATGTCATAAAACATTGACCACAGAAGATAGTGATTGTGTTTTCTTCCTTTTTAGTTGCAAGAAGGAATCGACTAATAGCTTATTAGGGATTTAGAATTTGTTGTCTATAAAATAGATTCTAGAAATTGAATAGAAATTAAAAACCATAAACATCTTTGAGGGATGTTTCAGAATGTTTTTCCTCTAATATTTTTAGAAAAGAAATACATATCAATGTGCCAGTGATATGCTAAGAATAAATTTTGAAGTCATTTTTTGTTTTGGTTAAGAAACAAATTATAATTAAAAATTAAGAAACAATCATCTAATTAAGAAACAAATGTCTAATTAAGTGCATTAATGACAAGATTGAAAGATGAGTATTAAAACATACCCACGTTTGAATCTTGGTCTTTCAACTTACTAGCTTTCTGACCTTAATTTTTCTAGGCCTTATTTTCTTCATATGTAAAATAAGCATATAATATGTACTTAGATTTTCACATAGTTGGTCCACATTTTTTTCTTGAAAAAGCAAATAATTTTAAGAATTAAATGAAGTATTATAAATAATGAGATTGACACCGTGCGTTTAGCATAGTACCTTCAGTTAAAAGTGGCTATCATTTATAGTTGTCCTTTTTCTATCATTTATCTCATACTTAAGAGTATTAATGCAATTAGGTAATAGAAAGTAAAAAAAGCTATCAACCTCTCATTTTTTTAATAAATATGTATTTTATGTCATTTCTGTTCTAGGCATTGCATGATTTACTTGAGATGATATAAAATAAGAATGATACCCTTCATCTTTTCAAAGAGGTTGTCCACCAATAGAAAGTATAAATATATAGATAAATATAATTCCAGGTAGATTTTTTAAGTGTTATCCCTAACTATCATTCATAGAACATGTGTTGGATTCCCAAAGAAGAGAAGTTTTTTTATGGAAGATGATATTCTTGAAATGAGAGCTGAGGAAATAGATCAGGATTCACTAGGCAAGGGGGAGGTCCCTCCCTGCAATTCAAGGTCCAGGTAAGGCTGTGGACTCTATCAGGGCAACTAAGTATGACCCAATAGGATTGAAATGGAAAAGTCCATGAGATAACAAAGCAGAGAAAACCTTCTTGTTGTTATATTAAGAAATCAGTGAATAGGCTAAAAACTATAAGCTTCACAGGATAAACTGATTCACAACATACTCTCCAAAGTCTTATTCAAAGGGATGCATTATTATTTTCAATTTTTACTAAAAATGGGCATGAAAATGTTCCAGAATCTCCTTCTAAGGAAGTTCAACTCACTGGATTTCTCTGTTCTGAAAATTAACATGAATTTTCAATTTGCATTTCTTTTCAGTTATTAAGAAATATTATAATACACATAAGCATGTATGATTTGATGAATTTCACTTTCTTTCAAATGTTTCTGTGTGTTTTTTTTTTTACTTTATTTAAGCTTTATTTAAACATATGATGTAACCCCACCACCCTCACCCAACCCCTCTTCCCCCCACCCCCCTCAGTTTGTTTTATGACATTAAGAGTCTCTTTTGGTTTTTCTCCCTCCCGATCCCATCTTCTTTCATTTTTACTTTTCCTACCACCTTAACTCCCACCCCGTTGCATCTCCACTTCCTCATATCAGGGAGATCATGTGGTAGTTGTCTTTCTCCAGTTGACTTATTTCGCTAAGCATAATACGCTCTAGTTCCATCCATGTCATCGCAAATGGTAAGATTTCATTTCTTTTGATGGCTGCATAGTATTCCATCGTATATATATACCACATCTTCTTTATCCATTCATCTGTTGATGGACATCTAGGTTCTTTCCATAACTTGGCTATTGTGGACATTGCTGCTATAAACATTCGTGGGGTACACGTGCCCCTTTGGATCACTACGTTTGTATCTTTAGGATAAATACCCAGTAGTGCAATTGCTGGGTCATAAGGTAGCTCTATTTTCAATTTTTTAAGGAACCTCCATGCTGTTTTCCAGAGTGGTTGCACCAGCTTGCATTCCCACCAACAGTGTAGGAGGGTTCTCCTTTCTCCACATCCTCGCCAGCATCTGTCATTTCCTGACTTGTTCATTTTAGCCATTCTGACAGGTGTGAGGTGGTATCTCATTGTGGTTTTGATTTGTATTTCCCTGATGCCCAGTGATGTGGAGCACTTTTTCATGTGTCTGTTGGCCATCTGGATGTCTTCTTTGCAGAAATGTCTGTTCATGTCCTCTGCCCATTTCTTGATTGGATTATTTGTTCTTTGGGTGTTGAGTTTGCTAAGCTCTTTGTAGATTTTAGATACTAGCCCTTTATCTGATATGTCATTTGCAAATATCTTTTCCCACTCTGTCAGTTGTCCTTTGGTTTTGTTGACTGTTTCCTTTGCTGTGCAGCAACTTCTTCCTAGGAACAACGCCAAAGGCAAGGGAAGCAAGGGAAAAAATGAACTATTGGGACTTCATCAAGATCAAAAGCTTTCTGTGTGTTTTTAAACTTAGAAATCAAAATAACTAAGGTTACCTTCTAGTACTTTCTCAATGGCTGATTTTTAAAAAAATTCTTTACCATCTACCCGCTATATGCTTCTCACCAGCATTTACCTCCCCAAATTCACATTTTCTATTTAAAGTCTTCTTCCAACTTTTCTTAAAATGCAGTACAGATTTTTCTCTTTACCCTCCTCTGTTTGGTAAAGACCTAGAATATCATAAAAAGGAAAGCAACACTAGGCTCAAGATTCTAAGTTCTAGAGTTCATTCTAGAGTTTTGTTTTACTCCCTCCCCCCCCAAAAAAACCCTTTAATACCTAATAATAGATTTTATTGACATATATGAGTCACTCCGTATTGTTCCTCAGGTAGATTCCTCAGATTATTCTACATCACTTTCCTGTTCCCTTTACACACACATACTTCAGAACAACAGGATTGTGTAAAATAAGCCCTGTTTGAAACTGATCAAACAGG
>RCUC01132946.1:0-48372 GCA_003697995.1 Taxidea taxus jeffersonii | reverse complement strand
AAATAAATAAATAAAATCTTCAGGGACGCCTGGGTGGCTCAGTTGGTTAAGCGGCTGCCTTCAGCTCAGGTCATGATCCCAGTGTCCTGGGATCGAGTCCCACATCCGGCTCCTTGCTCAGCAGGGAGCCTGCTTCTCCCTCTGCCTCTGCCTGCCACTCTGTCTGCCTGTGCTCACTCTCTCTGACAAATAAGTAAATAAAATCTTTAAAAGTAAAATAAAATCTTCAGGGGTGCCTGGGTGTCTCTGTCGGTTGAATGGCTGCCTTCAGCTCAGGTCATGATCCCAGGGGGGAGCCTGTTTCTCCCTCTGCATGCTGCTCCCCCTGCTTATGCTCTCTTTCTCTCTCTCTCTCACAAATAAAATCTTTTTTAAAAATTTAAAATAAAAAAAAGAAGTAATATATCTCACCTAGAACCTTGTGTTGGGTTTGCAGAGGCATCTGGAAGCTGCCAAAGAGCAGGCCTGGGCCAGAGCTCTTGCCTGTAACACCCTACTAGAAAGTGACAGACTTAAAGAAGTTGGGAGTATTTCAAACAAATCGGCCCCTAGCCATATCCCCTGAAACTGCCCAAGAGGAAGGAGGAAGCAGGGAAGGCTTCCAGTAAGGGCCCTGGTGTAACTTGAAATGTCTAAAAGAAACACAAGCACACAGTAAACATGAACAGATGCTCATTATCAGTGGTAATCAAAGATACACAAATTAAAACAATGAAAAATCCCTTATTACTCAGTAGTTCAGAAATCTTGCCCCCAAAAGTGATAGTGCAGTGATATTATTCGCTTCAGAATTTAAGAGATAAACTTACATAGTGTTTTTTGTCAATTATATCTCAACAAAGCTGGAAAAAAATTGTTGAGGGTAAATCTCATGTTAGGTGTTCTTACCATGCACACCAAAAAACATGAAGGACACAGGACACTCTGGACAGTGTCGGATGTCTTTATTACTGTGGCTGGTGATGGTTTCACAGGTGTTCATATATCCAAAGTCATCAAACTGCATATTGAATACTTCCAGTTCTTTATGTATATATAGCTTCATGAGGCTGTGCTTCTTTTTAAAAAGTGAGCATGTCCACAGTTAGCAGGGTGGGCAAAGGGTATGCTCGTATAGGGCTGATGAATGTATTGGTTGATAAAACCTTTCAAATGCACTGAAAACACATACTCTGGCCCAGCAATGCTACTTCTGGGAATATATCTTAGAGAAATGATCTAGTGAGTATCCAGAGGCACTTGTAATTTGTTTTGTAAATGGTTTAAATAATTTATCTCTTGCCATGAGCAGTCAAACAGTAGGGAGCCCATGGCAAGGGATGCAGGTAGGGAGCTGGGCTCCTCTACTCCTGCTCTGCCCACAACAGTGTCTATCGCACGGGGCATGCCATGCGGACAGCAAGAAGCCCAGAAGGTGTTATCAGCCTCTTCAGTTCTATCTCATTGGCCAGAGCCAAATGATACCGTCACCTGACCCTTAAGGGTGTCTGGGAAATCAAGTGTTTATCCTTCCGGTTTCTAGAATAGAACAGGGCAGTGAAAGCAAGTTGAAGCTCATTCAACAATGAGCCAAGTTGCAAAAAAATACCCCAGGACCTACATGTCCCCCTGAATGAAGTTAATTTGTTGTTGTTGTTATTGTTAGGGAACTGATTAAATAAAGTAGTAAATACCCATACTGTGCAGCCACGTATCGCATGGTTGATCTTGTTCACGGCATATTTAGTAAAAAGTATGATGTGTTTCACAAGATCCCATTTTGCTAAGAAGACGTGGATACTCTACACTCGAAGAAAAACCTGATATGCGTGGTAATGCTAATTCTGGATCTTCTTTAAGGATTCTACATGCTCTGAATGTTTTTGGCAAGGGATCTTGTCTTACTTTTAAAGAGCAGAACGTAAATTTCCATTCTGCGGTTCTCATGGGACCTGAAACGGAAGATAAACTAGTCCGTTAAAATCAACTTGATGAGGCCTCCTGCCCCCAGGTGACCTCCAAATCTTAGCCACAAAACTTTCTTGAGATTGACTCAAAGCCAAGTATAAAGAGAAAACCATAAATAAGTCATTTTGGAAAATACCATTACTTGCAGTCTGTTATGTTCCACTTTACTTCTAAGAGGACAAACTCCCGTGAACCCTCCACTGCCTGACCAAAGCTTAGTCATGAAGCCAGGCAGTAATTACATAGCATCAGGCTCAGCTCAAAATCGTGAAGAACTCGATTCTGAAGGAAAGCCCATCAGTGTGCCAAAAAGCAGTCACGGATGGCCGAGGACGCTAAATAGAGAGTTATCTATAAATTGGCCCAGTGGGATTTGCCGCAGTAAGTTGAATCACCTCCAAGGAAATCTCAGGAACAACAACATAAAGCGTAAGCTGTCGTTGGCATTGTGAGTGATTTGGTTTATTTCATTGCTGATGGGATGGCTCGTAAGACATTGTACAATGTGCAGAGTTATATTTTTAAATCAAAACTAACTCTATTTTAAAAAAATAATAGCATAAGTCTATCTTGTCCCCCAATCCTCAGGTCTGAAGAGGCACCAGGCTTGGACTTTAACAGTATCTGGGCCAGAGTGTTCCGGAAAATTTAGAAGGAGGTCTCTGATTGCCTTCTAAGTGGCAGTACTCGGTTCTCCTAAGATTCCTGCGGATGAACTGAAAGGAGAACTAACACATACGCTTTACAGAAATGATAGATGAACTATGGTCCCTTTACCTTCTTTTACTAAGGTAGAAGAAATCCAAAAGGAATAGGAAGTAAAGAAGGTAAACCTCTGGAAACAATAACAAAGATATAAATAGGAGGATTGGAGACTGAGGGAGCAAGGACCAGAAAGTGGAGCAGGTTAAGGGCTAAGAGGTAATAAAGGTCAAGAGCACTCAAGTACAAAGTTCACTCAGCAGCTTCATAAAATGTCTGGTGAAACCCAAAGAATGTACTGTTTAAAATCAAATTTAAAAAAAAAAAATCAAATTTAAGAATGTGCTTGAGGGGGTGCCTGGGTGGCTCAGTCGGTTAAGCCGCTGCCTTTGGCTCAGGTCGTGATCCCAGGGTCCTGGAATCAAGTCCCCGCATTGGGCTCTCTACTCAGCAAGGAGCCTGCTTCTCCCTCTCTCTCTGCCTGCCTCTCTGCCTACTTGTGATCTCTGTCTGTCAAATGAATAAATAAAATCTTTAAAAAAAAAAAAAAAAAAGAATGTGCTTGAGGTGCCTGGCTGGCTCAGTCAGAAGAATATTCAACTCTTAATCTTGCGGCCCTGAGTTTGAGCCCCACCTTTTGTAAGATTTTATTTATTCATTTGACATACAGAGATCACAAGTAGGCAGAGAGGCAGGCAGAGAGAGAAGGAAGCAGGCTCCCTGCTGAGCAGAAAGCCTGATGCGGGGCTCGATCCCAGGACCCTGGAATCATGACCTGAGCCGAAGGCAGAGGCCTCAACCCATTGAGCCACCCAGGCGCCCCAGCCACCAACTCTTGATCTCACCCCACATTGGGCATAGAGTTTACATAGATAGATAGATAGATAAACTATATCTTGTAGATAGCCCAATATTTGGGACTTGCCGGTTTTTTTTTTAAGATTTTATTTTTAGTGGGACGCCTGAGTGGCTCAGTGGGTTAAGCCGCTGCCTTCGGCTCGGGTCATGATCCCAGGGTCCTGGGATCGAGTCCCACATCGGGCTCTCTGCTTGGCAGGGAGCCTGCTTCTCCCCTCCCCTCTCTGTCTGCCTCTCTGCCTACTTGTGTGACCTCTGTCTGTCAAAAAAATAAAAATAAAATCTTTAAAAAAAAAAAAAAGATTTTATTTTTAGGGCACCTGAGTGGCTCAGTCAGTGTAGCATCTGCCTTTGGCTCACGTCACGATCTCAGGGTCCTGGGATTGAATCCCACATTGGGCTCTCTGCTCAGTGGGGAGCCTGCTTCTCCCTTTCCCTCTCCCTGCAGCTCCCCCCCACTTGTGCTCTCTGTGTGTCAAATAAATACATAAAATCTTTAAAAATAAGAGAGAAAGAAAGAGAGGAAAGAAAGCCTTTTTTTAAAAAGAAAAAAAAGAAAGACTTTTTTTTTTTTTTTAAGATTTTATTTATTTGTTAGAGAGAGAGAGAGAGCACAGGCAGACAGAGAGGCAGGCAGAGGCAGAGGGAGGAGCAGGCTCCCTGCCGAGCAAGGAGCCCGATGTGGGACTCGGTCCCAGGACGCCGGGATCATGACCTGAGCCGAAGGCAGCCACTTAACCAACTGAGCCACCCAGGCGTCCCGAAAGACTTTATTTTTAAGTAATGTCTATGCCCAGTGTGGGACTGGAACCCACGACCCCCAGAGATGAAGAGTCCCACACTCTACCTATTAAACCAACCAGGCACCCCAACCTTGCTTATTTACTCAGTATGACAATCTCTTCATCCTAATTGTACTTTTGATTATCAGCATTTAACATAACTATCAATATGGTTGAGTTTAAATCTACCCTTTTATTGTTTGTTTACTCTTGTCTAATCTGTTCTTTTGTTGTTGTTGTCATTCTTTAGTCCTTTTTCTTTTCCCTTCTTTTGAATCCACTGCTATCTCTGCTTAGGATCTCCCTCCTGGCACCAAGAGCCAGAAAAATACCCCTGGGGCAAATAGGATTTGCCTTATATGTTTCCCTCCCCTCAGGGATCACCGTGTTTGTTGTCCAGTGTCTTTTTGAAAATAATTATTTCATGTACTTTGTCCAGTTTTATAATGGTCTTACAGAAGGAGGGTATATCTAGTCCCAGCTACCCCACTGTAGTCTGAAATTAAATTCTGGAATATGTGTTGTTATAATATGTAAAGTAGGCCCAAGATGGAGTTGCTCATGGTAAGCAGCAGCATACAGCAGCATAGCAGCAAAACAAAACTTAATAAGATCCTACACTCAGCTCTCCCGGGAGAAGGAGACCCAGGTCAACTCCGTGTTCAAGGCCCCCACCCTTTTTTTTCCCCAAAGGTTTTATTTTTAAGTAACCTCTATACCCACGGTACGGCTTGAACTCACAACTCTGAGATGGAGAATCACATGCTCCACCAACTGAGCCAGCCAGGCGCCCCAAAATAGTCCACTTTATTGAATCAGCAATGGCCTAGTGTAACTTTCTGTTCCTTTCAGCTTTGGTCTATAAAATCTCACCTTCTGGGGCACCTGGGTGGCTCAGTGGGTTAGGGCCTCTGCCTTCAGCTTGGGTCATGATCCCAGTGTCCTGGGATCGAGCCCCGCATTGGGCTCTCTGCTTGGCGGGGAGCCTGCTTCCTCCTCGCTCTGCCTGTTTCTCTGCCTTCTTGTGATCTCTGTCTGTCATATAAATAAATAAAAATCTTAAAAAAAAAAAAAATCTCACCTTCTTTGGCTCTTCCGAGCTCCTTTCTGTCTGCTAGATTGGATGCTGCCCAAAATCGTGACATCACTGAATAGAAACCTCCTAGATCAGTAAATTGTCTGTGGAAATTTTTCTTTTGACAGTATTTAACAAGTTTTTTTTTTAAGATTTTATTTATTCATTTGACAGACATAGATCACAAGTAGGCAGAAAGGCAGGCAGAGAGAGTGAGGAAGGGAAGCAGGCTCCCTGCTGAGAAGAGAGCCCAATGCAGGGCTCAATCCCAGGACCCTGGAATCATGACCTGAGCCGGAGGCAGAGGCTTTGACCCACTGAGCCACCCAGGCACCCCAGTATTTAACAAGTTTTAATTAAGTAGAATTAAAAGGGAAAATATACCTATTAGGCAGGAAAAGACTTTCAGTACTTATTTCTCTTCTCATTCATTCAGCCAAATTTTATTGAACACTTACTAAGTACCAAGCATTCTGCATGGCTCTTAGAGATGTAATTATGAGCAAAACTAGATATGGCTTCCTCAAGCTTCCAGTCTGGAGAGGGAGAAACTAACATTAATTAAATCATGTGACTATTTGTCCTGGTAGGTGCTATATAGAAGAGATTTTTGTGTTTTGGGGGTTTTCTTTCTCTTTTTTTAAAGATTTATTTATTCAGGGACACATGGGTGGTTCAGTAGGTTAATCATCTGCCTTTGGCTCAGGTCATGATCCCAGGGTCCTGGGGTTGAGTCCCACATCAGGCTCCTTGCTCAGTGAGGAGCCTGCTTCTCCATCTGCCTGCTGCTCCACCTGTTTATGCTCTCTCTTTCTCCCTCTCTCTGACAAATAAATTTTCTAAAAAGATTTATTCATTTGAGAGAGAGAATGCATCCACGTGAGCAGGAGAGGAGCAGAGGGAGAGAGAGAGAATATCAAGCAGACTCCCCGCTGAGCACAAAGCCTGATGTGGGACTCAATCCCAGGACCCTGAGATCATGACCTGAGGAGCAATCAAGAGTCGGATGCTTGGAGTGCCTGGGTGACTCAGTCAGTTGGGCATCTGCCTTCAGCTCAGATTACGATCCCCAAATCCTGGGATCAAGCCATGCATCGGGCTCCCTCCTCAGCAGGAAGCCTGCTTCCCCCTCTCCCACTCCTCCTGCTTGTGTTCCCTATCTCACTGTCTTTCTGTCAAATAAATAAGTTTAGAAAAAAAAAAAAAAGAGTCAGACGCTCAAATGAGTCACCCAGGCATCCCAAGGAAAGATCGTTGTGTTATGAAAGCATAAAAGAGAAGTGATCTGGCAGGTATTGTAAGAGAGTGGGACTAACTTTCTCAAGGAAGTAAATTTGAGCTGAGATGTGAAGAATGAGTGGAGTTAGTTAATAGAAGGGGAAGACAAGAGGCTTAAGACAAGGCGTCAGCTCCAGAAGGAGCTTGAAATCAAGCCAGGCCTGATTGTAGTCTTCAGCCTCAGAGCAGTGGAAAATTGCTGAGGTATTTTAAGCGGGAGATTGACATGATCAGATTTGCCTTTTGAATAGAATAACTGTCATTTTTATATACTCCTACAATGAAGATTCCTCTGCACAGAAAATTGATGCACTAGGACAACATGTTTCAGCATGAAAACTTCACATGGATTTGAGTTTAAGTAGGTTGAGGTGGGGAACAGTGAAAGTGGAAAACACACAATGTGATTTCTTCTATATGAAGCAAGAAAATATTCAAGAAAATATACAAATACACAAACACATATGGTCACATGTAAATATTGCAAAAGCATAAAGATGTGAGAAAATGATAAATACCAAAATCTGGGTGGTAGTTACCTCTCTGCAACATTTAATTACAGATGGAATGAGGAGAGGAGAATATGACTTAGACGGGTTACAAGAGGGACACAGCCATATGCATTTTTATTTTTTAATGTGTGAGCTGGATACATGGATATATATTATTATTTTTACTTTTTGTACTTTTTTTAGATTTTTTTTAAGGACTGTATTTATTTATTTGTCAGAGAGAAAGAGCACAAGCAGGGAAAGTGGCAGGTAGATAGAGAAGCAGGCTCCCACGACCCTGGGATCATGACCCGAGCCAAAGGCAGATGCTTAAAAACTGAACCACCCAGGCATCTCTTATTTATTTATTTATTTTAGGGAGTGAGAGAGAGCGCAAGTGGAGGGAGGAGCAGAGGGAGAAGGATAAGCAGACTCCAGGCTGAGCACAGAACCCAACTCAGGGCTGGAACCCAACCCCAGCCCAAACCACCCAGGTTCCCCTGAAGTACTTTCTTTCTTTCTTTCTTTCTTTCTTTTTAAGATTTTATTTATTTATTTGACAGAGGTCACAAGTAGGCAGAGAGGCAGGTGGCGGGGTGGGGGGGCAAGGAAGCAGGCTCCTTACTGAGCAGAGAGCCCGATGCAGGGCTCCATCCCAGGACTCTGAGATCATGACCTGAGCCTAAGGCAGAGGCTTTAACCCACTGAGCCACCCAGGTGCCAAACTGAAGTAATTTCTTAATAACACTGCAATACAGAGATTTGATTGGGAAAAAATGGAGAAAAACTACAGAATGCAAATAGTAATGGATATAATAAGCCGATTGAATCCTTGCGGCAGGTACCTGAGAGATGATGGTAGTTTGGACTGCTGATGTGATAACAGACATGCAGTGAAGTAACAGTGTTTGAGTAACATTTGCACTTCAGAGATAAAATCAAGAGAATCAGTATATGCCCACGTCTGGTCAGGATACCCCCTGTGTCCATTTTACCTTCCAAAGTTCTCTTGATCACATCTACTTAGTTTCTCCCTCTCTGCCACTGTTACATCTCAGGCAGATTCCCCCACCAGCCCCCAAATGGACTGCATGCAGTTACCTTTCACTTGGTTTTTTTTTTTTTTTTTAATTCTCCCCCACCAAAATTTCAATCTATTTGCTCTATGTCATGTCGCTGCCCTACTTCAAACCCTTCAATGAGGGCCCTGTTAGTCTTAGGCAAAAGACGAACTATGTTTCCCTGGCTCTTACCTAATTAAAACTGTTATACATGGCTTGCTGTTAGGTTGAGCCACATAAAATTACCTTTTCTGTACACCCATTAGCAGTCCACCAGCAATTTCACATGGTCCAACCAATTCATGTCAAACACTGTCCTATAGATATTAACAGACGATACACATATTAACTACGTGCAATCCTCACAGCCTAGCAAAGGACTCACCATGGTTTTCATCATTTTACAGGTGAGAAAACTGAGGTACAGAGAAGTTAAGGACTTGACAAGGTTTAACAACTGGTGGGTGGCATAGCCAGGATCAAAAAAAGACAGGGTTGTGCAGCAATTGGAACCCTCCCATATTGTTAGGAGGAACATAAAATGGTGCTGTGGCTGTGAAAAGGATTTGGTCGTCCCTCAACAAGTGAAACATACCCCAATAATTCTATTCCTAGGTATATACCCAAAAGAATTGAGAACAGATATTCCAAAAAAAATCTGTACACAAATGTTTATCATAACGCTAGTCTCAAAGCCAAAAGAGGGAAACAATCCAATGTCTATCAATGGATGAATGGATAAACCAGTTGTGGTATTGTCATACAGTGGAATATTTTTCAGCCATAAAATGCAATGGAATACTGCCATACCAACATGAACCTTAAATCATTATGTGAAGTGGGGCACCGGGGTGGCTCAGTCGGTGAAGTATGTGACTCGATCTCAGGATGGTGAGTCCGAGCTTCCCACTGGGCGAATAGCTTACTTAAAATATAAAATCCTAAAAAAAAAAATTACGTGGTGGGCACCTGGGTGGCTCAGTGGGTTAAGCCTCTGCCTTCGGCTCAGGTCATGATCTCAGGGTCCTGGGATCGAGTCCCGCATCGGGCTCTCTGCTTGGCAGGAGCCTGCTTCCTCCCCTCTCTCTGCCTGCCTCTCTGCCTACTTGTGATCTCTCTCTGTCAAATAAATAAATAATCTTTAAAAAAAAATACGTGGTACAAAGGAAGCCAGATGGACAAGGCCATGTATTGTATGATTCCATTGGTATGAAATGTCCACTACAGGCAAATCCATAGAGACAGAAAGCAGATAAGCAGTTGCCTATTTGGAGAGGTTGGGGGAGGGGGAAATAAGAAATGAGTACTGAATTGGTAAGGGATTTCCATCTGGGGGATGAAAAAGTTTGTAACTGGATGGTGGTGAAGTTTACACACTAGATCGTTGCAGATGTACTTAATGCCACTGAATGGAAAACTTTTAAATGGTTAAAATGGTAAATTTTATGTGACGTGTCTTTTACCACAATTTTTTTAAAAAGACAGATGGCGGGCTGCCTGGGTGGCTCAGTCACTTAAGCATCCAACTCTTAATTTCGGCTCAGGTCTGATCTCAGGGGTTGTGTGTCAAGCCCCACATCCTGCTCTGGGCTTCGTGGAGTCCGCTTGAGATTCTCTCTCTCCCTATCCCTTTGCCTCTCCCTATCCTCTCCCTCTAAAAAAAAAAAGAAAGAAAGAAAGGCAGAAGTCTTCAGAGTCCTTCACACTGTCAGACAAATCTCTGACCACCTTGTCCCCTCAAATCTTCTGCTTGCTCATGCTTCATGGAGATCCAAGCTGACCACAAAGCCATGCTGTTCCCTTGACTTGTGACAACCTCCCCGCGGGCACACAAGCACTCACTCACTCGCCCTTCGTCTGTGTCTAGGAAATTCCCACTTACCCCTGCCTCACCCTAGACCTCACTACCTCTAGAAGAGCTTCTTGAAAGCATCATCCCCCTTGGGACGAAACATTGTTCTTTGGTGTCCCTCACAGCATCGGCTTCTCACGTCACAGCAGTTAGTACCCTCGGGAGGTCAGCGGCTGCCGGAGGCATCACTCTACCCCAGCCACTTACGAGGGTGCTTTGCATATAGTAAATCTTTGCTCAATGAATAAGTATGTAATAAAGGTTTGCTGGTTTTTAATAAGCAGATTTTATTATCTCCCTGTCGCTCAAGGCTGCAGGAATGTGGTATCTCGCAGAGAGGGATAGAGAAGAACAGGAAATGCATTCACTTTCCCACAGTCTGACCCTGGCTTTAAGAGAGGGCCACATGGGCGTGGGAGGGTGAGACCCGCCGACCTCCTCATACCCCAGGTAGAGCATTTCCCCTTGGCCATCAGGATCATCAAGCTTGCCTTTTCCAACCCTCAGAGCAGCAAGGTCGAAAAGGAGGTACTGAGATGACACCCCTCAAGGTGTGCCTGACGGGTCCTTTCTCTTCACCATCCTTTAAGAACTAATTTTGAGACTCTGGGGAGGCAGAGTGTTAAGAGTGGCAGTGAGGGGTGCCTGGGTGGCTCAGACAGTTAAGCCTCTGCCTTTGATTCAGGTCATGGTCTCAGGGTCCTGGGATCAAGCCCCACATCAGGCTCTCTGCTCAGCAGGGAGCCTGCTTCCCCCCTCTCTGCCTGCCTCTCTGCCTACTTGTGATCTCTCTCTCTCTCTCTCTCAGTGTCAAATAAATAAAATCTTAAAAAAAAAAAAAAGAGTGGCAGTGAACATCACCCCTCTGAATATGGGTGGGAGCTGTGACTGTGATGAGCCAACCCTCCTGTGATCAGGTGACCTTAAATGGAAAAGGGAGATGACCCAGATGCACCTAATCTCCCTCATGAGCCCTTTAAAATCAAGGAGACTTCTCTGTCAAGAAGCCTGAAAAGTCAGAGAGGTTAGCAACTCAGGGACTGGAGACCACCCTCTTCCTAGTTTGAAGATGAGGAGGGCCACCTACAAAGGAACTCGAGTGGCTTCCAAGAGCAGGAACAGTCCCTGGTTGACAGGCAGCAAGGAACTGGGGCTTTCTGCCCTACTACCAAGAGGACCTGAATTCTGCCAACAACTTGAACGAGCTTGCTAGAGAATCTTCCTCAGAGCCTCCAGATCAGAGCACAGCAGGGCTGATGCCTTGATTTTGGCCCAAAGCCCCCCCAGGACTTCAGCCCTGGAGAACTAGCAAGCCACCGGATTTGTGATCATTTGTTACCAGCGATGATAACACAAGACTCAATCAGTTGCAGGTAAGTTTTTGCGGGGAACTTGGTTGTTCCCTTACCTATTCAATTCAAAATAAAATTATGCAAAAGACAGCCCTTTCAGGGTGCCAGGGTGGCTGAGTTTGTTGAACCTCCATCTCTTGGTTTCGGCTCAGGCTGCGATCTTTGGGTCATGAGGTTGAACCCCGCATCTGGCTCTGCGTTCTGTGCAGAGTCGGCTTGTCCCTCTCCCTCTATTCCGCCCCACCCTCTCAGATAAATGAATAAAATCTTTAAAAAAAGAGAGAGAGAGAGAGAGAGAACCCTTTCTAAAGGTCCTCTACATCTTTCTGAAAATGGGACACAGAGAAAGGGCATGTTCCCAAGTTTTGATGCTTCCGCTAACTTCAAAAAACAAGTAAGACATTTGAGCCCAGAGGCAGGCTGTCTGGTACGCCCCTGCTCTCTGGCAGCACTGTGCAAGCCTCTCACACTTCAGATTCTTCCATTTCCTCTTGCCTTCAGAGATGCCCCGGAGGCATGCCAGCCTTCCGCACTGGCCCTCAGAGGCCGTGCGAGGCCGTGTGAGGCGGCAGAGGCAACCGCTGAGAGTCTGCAGCAGGTGGATGCAGATAGTTAGCACCTGATAGCCAGCTTTATTTGGGTCAGCTTGTCTTTAATGCCTACTGCCTTCCAATTAAGAGATTAACCAAACGCTGAGCTGTTAATGCGATATTAATAATAGATTTTTCAGCGGAATTGCGGTGGGAGCTCACCACCCAGCCCTTGCTCCTATCCTTCTGTTCCAGCAACAGTGTTTATCTGTCCAAAAAAGGGGGACTCGAATGATGACCAAAATCTGTTACAGCAGTGGGGACAACTGACGTTAAACACACGCCTTAAATATTAATGGGGGACACCAGGGTGGCTCAATCGGTTAAGCATCTGCCTTCGGTTCAGGTCGTGACCCCAGGGTCCTGGGATTGAGTCCCACAGGGGAGTCCATGGTCAGTGGGGAGCCTGCTTCTCCGTCTTAGTCTGCCCCTCCCTGCCCCCCTCCATGCACTCTTCACTCTGCTCTCTCTCTCTCGCCCTCTCTCTCTCTCAAATAAATAAATAAATAAAGTTAATGGGAATCAGTTCCAAAAACCTCCCTTGTGGACCTTCCATGTCCCCAGCACTGGACTCCATGTTGTTTAAACTGTGTAGACATGGTCACAGCACAGAAGGACACTCTATTAGGGCTGCCGAGTGAAGTGCTTTTCTGGACTACCCACCTTAGGAGTACCATGATCCCTCTCTTTTCTCCCTTCCTACCAGGGACCAGTTCTTCAGCAAGGACAGTGGCCTGAACCAGACTGCAGTGCTCGCTATAAGGCCTATTCTCAGACAGCCTGGCTTCTCTCAGCCTTTCCTCTTCTCATTATAAAGGAACTTGGGAAATTACTGGGTCCTGAACCTGGTCCTTAGGAGGCTCTCAAAAAATGTTAGTTCCCTCCCCCTCCTTTCCATCCTACTAAGGACTGTGAAAGAAAGGAATGTGTTGAGGAAATCCAGTCCACTTTCAACCATTTAGTTCATTAAAATTATTCTTAATAGGGGCACCTGGGTGGCTTAGTCATTAAGCGTCTGTCTTTGGTTTAGGTCATGATCTCAGGGTCCTGGGATGGAGCCCCACATTGTGCTCCCTGCCCAGCAGGAAGCCTGCTTCTCCCTCTCCTACTCCCCTGCTTGTGTTCCCTCTCTTGTTGTGTTTCTCTCTGTCAAATAAATAAATAAAACCTTTTTAAAAAATTATTCTTAATAAAAAGGAAACTAGACACTTAAAAATGCCTCTTTTATAGAAAAAGGGTTTTCAGTTGTTTGTTCATGACCTGTGACTTTGCATGGAACTATAATGATTAGAGTCAAATAAATCTCTGTCAGGCCAGAAGAGGATGTGATTTCTCTAGAGCAAGGTCCTTTAAAAGATGCTTTCTAGGGACACCTTGGGTGGCCCAGTCAGTTAGGCCTTGGACTCTTGATTTCCACTCAGGTCATGATCTCTGTTTTGTGGGATCAAGCCCTGAGTTAGGCTCTGTACTCAGCCCCTCCCCCCACACCACCCCTCACCCTTGCTCTCTTTCTTTCTCTTGCTCAAAGAGATAAATCTTTTTTTTTTTTTTTTTGCTTTGTGTGTAGCACCATATTTTTAAAAATATTTTATTTATTTATTTGAAAGGGAGAGAATGAGAAAGAGAGAGCATGAGAGGGGGGAGGCTCAGAGGGAGAAGCAGACTCCCCACTGAGCAGGGAGCCTGCTGTAGGACTTGCTCCCAGGACTCCAGGATCATGACCTGAGCCAAAGACAGTTGCTCAACAAACTGAGCCACCAGGTGTGCCATAAATAAATACATCTCTTTAAAAATAAATAAATAATGCTTTCTCTACCAAATCCTTACTTTTCCTACAGAGATTCATCTCCACCTAGGATTGCCTGCCCTTGGCAGCTGTTTCTGCTGCCTGCTGAGCTGTGCCTACAAAGATGACAAACAAATCACACATTAATGAATCCTGGTCTTGCTGGCAAGCTGAATGGAAAGACTTTCAAAATAAGAAACGGCTCTGGAACTATGCTGGAGGTAACATGGGTCCTAACATGGTTTTAAAACTCCATGAATGTTAGGGGCCCCTGGCTGGCTCGGTTGGTAGAGCATGTAACTCTTGATCTCAGAGTTGTTAGTTGGAACTCCACATTGGGTGTAAGGATTATTTAAAAACAAATAAATAGGGGCGCCTGGGTGGCTCAGTTGGTTGGACGACTGCCTTTGGCTTAGGTCATGATCCTGGAGTCCTGGGATCGAGTCCCACATCGGGCTCCCTGCTTGGCGGGGAGTCTGCTTCTCCCTCTGACCTCTCTCCTCTCATGCTCTCTCTCTCAAATAAATAAATAAAATCTTAAAAAAATAAAATAAAATAAAAATTAAATTAAATTAAAAAAATAAAAACAAATAAATAAGCCATAAGAAGAAGAGAGGAAAAAAAAACCTAGGCCAATTCTCTCAGCTTGTTGGGTGCTGGTACCCATGAGGCCAAAGATTTGCCCCCCAGGACCCAGGATATTCAAACAGGATAATTTTCTTCTGTCATCAACACTCCTAATTCTGCTTTGCCGTCTCGAATATGAATGCTGTGAATTCCCAAGTGACTTTGAGGAGGCAGTGTAGACAGGGCCATTTCAACAGTCCGGGGGAAAGTGTGTCTTTATATTTTTGTAATGTATCAGCATCATCTTCACATTCAAGGGACTGCCCTATCTTAGAAAATAAACTCGAGAAACTTATATGAAGTGAATAATGAAGTTCATGTTCAAAGACCCTTGACAAAGCAGACGTGGACACATGAGAACCTCCCATTTGTAAGTGCTTTAGATCCTGATTTCCTTCTAGGTCACAGGTCTCTCTTCCCTTGCCAACCTCATACATAATGCAATGGCATCCGCTTTTGGTGAAAGGTTGATTGATTCCTTCTCTTTCAAAAGCAATCACAAGAATGAAGCAATTAAACTTAATAACACACAGTAGAAAGAAAACAGCTCTGTTTGTGTTTCAGTCCTACCTCAGGAAGATCATGTGGCTTTTGCATAATCTGGAGGAATTTTATGACAATAGTTATATGGGTTTTTCGTACACTCTTAATTGAATCAACCTGTTCAAACAGCTCATAATTTATGAAGTTTAAATGTTCTTAAGTAATTGAATAGGAGCTTTCTTGGTAGGATATTAAAGGGCATTTCAAGAGAATAAGGACAACATTGTAGACATAACTTATGACTTGGGCTCATCTTACAAATAGGCAAACATTAGCGACCTAATGTCCTATTTTTTCCCAAATGGTACACAGCAACAAATCATTGTCATTTAATCAACAATAATGAAAAAACTTCCCAAAATGTTCCCTTAAATATTTCATTATTCAATCTGTAGGTATACTTAATACCTAGTTCTTTCTTATCTTTATTAATCTGCCAACATTATGCTTATTATAAGAATGAAGAGTATTTTACATGCTAATTGGAGCCAAATATAATAAAATCTACATTTCATCTATAAACCTAATTATCACCAAGTTTTGGAAGTTTGCATTTGCAGTTCAGTTATAAGGGAAACCCCTAAATAATTATTAGCTCTGAGCTGTTTCACATTACCTTACCAATAAATATAAGCCATCTATTGATGGAGGAAAAAAAATTTAAGATATTTCTTTTTTTTTTAAGATTTTATTTATTTATTTCACAGAGAGAGAGACAGTGAGAGAGGGAATACAAGCAGGGGAAGCGGAAGCAGAAGCGGGAGGGGGAGAAGCAGGCTTCCCCCAAGCAGGGAGCCTGATGCAGGGCTCTATCCCAGGACCTTGGGATCATGACCTGAGCCAAAGGCAGATGCTTAACGACTGAGTCTCCCAGGCGCCCCAAGATATATATATATATTTCTTAATGCTTTAGTTATTTATTTGACGGAGAGAGAGAGGGAAAGAGCACGAGTAGGGGGAGCGGCAGAAAGAGAGGGAGAGGAAGAAGCAGGCTCCCAGCTGAGCTGTGAGCCCAATGCAGGACTTGATCCCAGGGCTCTGGGATCCTGACCCAAGCCAAAGGCAGATGCTTAACTGATTGAGCCACCCAGGCTCCCCTAAGATGTTTCTGCCATTCAAGTAGTATGTAGTGGTGTCAGCAAGGATGTGGAGTAACAGAAGTTCTCATTCCTTGTCAGGGGGAAGGCAGAATGGTACAGTCACTTTGGAAGAGAGTTGGCAGTTTCTTACAAAACTAAACCTACTCTTACCATGCAATCCAGCACTCATGCTGTTTGACATTTACCTGAATAAACTGAAAGTTTACGTCCATATTAAAAAAAAACTGCACATGGATATTGATAGCAGCTTTATTCATAATTGCCAAAACTTGTAGGCAACTGAGATGTCTTCCAGTAGGTGGAGGGACAAATCACCTGTGGCACATCTAAACAATGGAATATTACATATAATGCTAAAAGGAAACGAGCTATCAAGCCATGAAAAGATAGGGAGGAAATACGCATTAAGAAACTTAAATGGGTATTACTAAGTGAAAGGAACAAATCTGAAAAGACTGCAGACTGTATGATTTCAGCCACATGCCATTCTGGAAAAGGCAAAAGTATGGAGACAATAAAAAGATCAGTGATTCCCAGGGGTTAGAGAAGGGAAGAAGGAACAGGCAGAACACAGAGGATTTCTAGAACAGTGAAACTATTCTGTGTGACACCATAATGGTGGATACATGTCATTATACCTTGGTCCAAACCTGTACGACTTTGGACGATGATAGTGTGTCGATGCAGTTCATCAGTTACATCCAATAGAGGGCTCAGGTGCAGGATGTCGCTAGTGTGGGAGGCTGCGTGTATGGGGGCAGGGGTTATAGGGAAATTCTGTACTTTCTGTTGCATTTTGCTGTGAACCTGAAACTGCTCTAAAAGATAAAGTTTATTCACGTAAAAAAAAGTGTTGAGCATTTCCTACTTCATGCTAAGGAATGTACTGTAGATACAAAGATGGAGTAAGATAACATATCTGCCTTCAAAGAGCTCATGGTCTTCTAGGGAGACGGTCTCTTAAACAAGGAAAGGCCTGGTACTCTATTGGAATGATGGGTGGCATTACGAGGGAAGTATATCCTGAGTACTGGGAGAGCCAAAGATGGAATTTTCTTCTATGGGATGGTGCATTATATAATAATTTGTAAGAAATATATATTCAGTCATTCAGATGACCAAAATAGATTTCTCAGATATATTTGACCTTCATCAGCAGTTTCTGAAAATGCTTTAGGGCCATAAAGGTAAAATAGGGGTCTTCTTATGGATGAAGGTGACTTTTGTATCCCATCCAAGTGTGGGGGCTGCTGCCAGAATTAGAGGCTTGGAACTTTCAGTCCCACCCTGTTCCCGATGTCTGGGGAGAGGAGTGGGACTGGAGGATGCAAGTGGCCAATGGCTTAGTCAGTCATGACTGAGTAATGAAGCCTCCATAAAAAAACAAGAAGACAGGGGCGCCTGGGTGGCTCAGTGGGTTAAGGTCTCTGCCTTCGGCTCAGGTCATGATCCCGGGGTCCTGGGATAGAGCCCCACATCGGGCTCTCTGCTCAGCGGGGAGCCTGCTTCCTCTTCTCTCTCTGCCTGCCTCTCTGCCTACTTGTGATCTCTGTCTGTCAAATAAATAAATAAAATAAAATTTAAAAAAACAACAACAGCAAAAAAACAAGCTCTCTTTTCAGAGAGCTTCCACACTTGGGGACCCAGAATGCTTGTCCGTGCCACAAGGCTCCATGAGGATAGAAGCTCCTTTGTTAGGGACCTGGCCCTGTGTTTCTCCTCATCCGGCTGTTGATTCGTATCTTTTGTAGCCTTTACAGATATTAGCCAGGTTTCTCTTCTGTGCTATAAACAAACACCAAAAAAGTGATTCCTGGCATTAACTCTTTTCTACTACCTAAACATTGTATAGCTGTGAGGGAATAAGAGAGGTAGGTAAACCAGTGATATTTTACTTGCTCTTATGACCAGCCCAGAATGACGTCCAAATAATCATTGAAAATATTTTTTAGGGGCACCTCAGTGGCTTAGTCAGTTAAGTATCTGCCTTCAGCTCAGGTCATGGTCCTGGGATGGAGTCCCACATCAGGCTCTCTGCTCAGCAGGGAGTCTGCTTCTCTCTCTCCCTCTGCCTGCTGCTCTGCCTGCTTGTGCTATCAAATAAATAAAGTCTTTAAATATATATATATATATATTTTTTTTTTATGTTATTCTTCAAACATTATTCAGTACCTATTAGGGACCAAATGATAAGACTGGAAGAGAGGACAGTTTGGTCAAATTTCTGAACTAGGGAATTAGCCCCTGCTTCAGTCTCCAGCCTTTCTCACTGCATATTATGTCCCTAGGTGATATTAGGAATGTCTGTAGCCAGAGCTCTCTTTAAGCATATCATTGCTGTGAATGAATATCTCCAGCTGCTTGTTTGACAAGCATCCCGCTTGAATATCTCAAAATCACCTTTAACAGAACATGCTACACACTGAATTCAGACACATTCACTCTAACCATAGTCCTCCTCCAGTTCTTACCTCATGATTCCCTCATCACTCTCCTTCCAGCTGCACAGACAGACCCCAAGGAGCTATCCCTGACATGCCTCTTCCTGCCTCACCTTCGCCATCCAAGCCCCCCGCCCACCTGTCCCGCTATTGTTCTCTCATATCCCCTGTGCGTGCTCTTCTTTCCAGCTCTTCCTCCATCCCCGGGGTCATGCTTCCACCAACACTCACTTTGATTTATCTCCCCTAGTCCATTTTCCATCCTGCAGAGTGGTGTTTTAAAAAATGGAAACCTGAGCATATCCTTCCACTTGAGACCTGCAGCACCATAAAAGATAAACATTTAGTTTGTGTCCCCAGTTCCTAGTATGCAGCTCATAAACCCCTTGGAAGCTCTGGAGTGATGACAGTGTCTTTGGTATGCTACTGAGGTGAGTGGTGGCAGGGGGCTCCTAGATAGCTCCGGGGTGGAGGCTTTTCCCTAGAAAATCCAAACCCTGTGATTAGGTAGTTGGAACTTCCAGCTGTAAGTTCACCCCTCAAACCCCGGGGAGGGGAGGTGGACCAGAGACTGAGTTCAGTCACCAATACTAGGTGATTTCATCAATTATGCTTGCACAATGAAACCTCTGACAGAACCCCTAAATTATGGGATTTGGAGAACTGAGAATTTGTGAGTTGGTGAATGTACATGGAAGTGCCAGAAGGGTGGCCCACTCACTCAGAGGACATGGGACCTCCAAGTTCCTTCCCCATACTTTGCCCTGTGCATCTCTTCCATTTGGCTGTTTGAGTTCTTTTTTTTTTTTTTTAAGTAACCTCTATACCCAATGCAGGGCTTGAACTCATGACCCTGAGGTTAAGAGTTGCATGCTCTTCCAAGAGAGCCCAGCAGGGCACACTTAAGTTTGTTTGTTTTAGTAATTTTTTTAAAAAAATTTATTTTTTTATAATACTTGTTTTAGGGGTGCCTGGGTAGCTCAGTGGGTTAAGCCTCTGCCTTCAGCTCAGGTCATGATCCCGGGGTCCTGGGATTGAGCCCTACATCGAGCTCCCTGCTCAGCAGGGAGCCTGCTTCCTCATCTCTCTCTGCCTGCCTCTCTGCCTCCTTGTGATCTCTCTCTGTCAAATAAATAAATAAAATTTTTTAAAAAATTAAAATACTTGTTTTAGTTTTTGTGTTTTGTTTTGTTTTAAAGTAGGCTCCAGGGCTGCTGGGTGGCTCAGTCATTAAGTGTCTGCCTTCTGCTCAGGTCATGATCCCAGCATCCTGGGATCAAGCCCATCAGGCACTCTGCTCAGTGGGAAGGCTGCTTCTCCCTCTCCACCCCCTCTCCCTCTCCTACTCCCCCTGCTTGTGTTCCTGCTTTTGCTGTCTCTCTCTCTGTCAAATAAATAAATAGAATCTTTAAAAAGAAAAAAAGTAGGCTACACACACACACACACACAGAGCCGAACGCAGTGCTTGAACTCAACGACCCTGAGATTAAGACCTGAGCTGAGATCAAGAGTCAGATGTTTAACCAACGGAACCACCCGAGCACCCTTTTAAGACTTTTTTTTTTTTTAAGATTTTATTTATTAATTTGACAGAGAGAGAGATCACAAGTAGGCAGAGAGGCAGGCAGAGAGAGAGAGAGGAGGAAGCGGGCTCCCCACTGAGCAGACAGCCCAACTCGGGGCTCGATCCGAGGACCCCGGGATCATGACCTGAGCCGAAGGCAGAGGCTTTAACCCACTGAGCCACCCAGGTGCCCCTAAGATTTTATTTTTAAGTAATCTCCAACATGGAGCTTGAACTCAGGACTCTGAGAATCAAGAGTTGCATGCTCCACTGACTGAACCTGCCAGGTGCCCCTGAGTTCTAACTTTTACAAGTAACCAGTAATAGTAAGCAAAGCCCTTTTCCTGAGCTTTGTGAGTCATTCTAGCTAATTATTCAATCCCAGAGCAGGTTATGGGAACCCTCCATTTATGGCTGGTCAGTCAGAAGGAAGAGGGGCCCAGACTTGTAACTGGTGTCTGTGGTGGGAATCTCATTGTGGGACCAAGTCCTTTACTCAGTGGGAGCTGATGCTAATTCCAGGTAGTGTCCGCCCTGAGCTGAATGGTTGCACATCCAGCTGGTGTCACATAGTTAAGGAAGTGGGGTGGGAAGGGGAAAACCTCCTTTGTTGTCAGAAGTGTTGTGAATAGAAACTGCTGGAACTCTTCAAAGGATTCCCATTAGCATTGGGCCAAAGGGGCCCGCATGCACTCTCGTTCACCCTTACTTCTTGGACCTTAATGTGGATGTTTTCCTCCCTCACTGATTCTCTGGGCACTCTGGAGCCCTCTCAGTTCCTTGAGCAGACCTCGTTGATCACACTTTTCTGCAGATTTTGGCTCAGATTTTGCTTCCAAAAGAATTTATCTTTGATACCCTCCCTCAACACACACCAAGACCAGCCCTGTTCCCCAGTGCACACTCTCAAATCACCTTGTATTTCCCATCAGAACAGCGATCACACTTCATAAACTATTTCTTAATATATGCTTCCCCATTAAAATAGAAGCTCTCCTAAGTGTAGAGACCATGTCTGTATTGTTCACCGTTCTAACCCAGCTCTTAGCACAGTGCCTGTCCTATGACAAATGAGTGAGAAATATTAACTTAATAGTGTTTTACAGTATACTGAAGAGAAAAGCCTACTAATTATTTTACATGAGAGTATGAGCTCTGCCCTTTAAGAGGCTGAAATGAAAACGGGCTGCTGTGCCATTTTCTAAAAGTGCAAGGAAAATGATAAATTTCCCTGTAAAAGAGCCTCATGGAATAACTAAAATATCAACTCATTAGCTTTGACTGACATGATACATGTCAATATGTTATCTCTGATGACTCCATCCTCCTCCGAAGCTCTAATTACAAGACTTATTTGCCTTTGACTAAAGATCAAATTAATGGCTCCATAAGAAGATAGTTTTATAGACTAAATGAGATGTACCAAAGAGAGATGGAAAGCAGGTTGACTTTGGAATTCCAGGAATTCCTAGACTGGGGTGTGACCATGAGCATGTTTCTCTTAGTCTAAGTTTCCACCTATATAGAATGAGTTTTGTAGTTTTTAATCTGATGGGGCTATACAGATTAGAAATGAAATAATAGGGGTGCCTAGATGGTTCAGGCACTAAAGCATCTGCCTTGGGCTCAGGTCATGATCTCAGGGTCCTGGGATAGAGCCACATGATTTAGTTTTGTAAGAAACTGCCAAACTGCCCCATGTCTGCTCAGTGGGGAGTCTACCTGTCCCTTGTCCTCCGCCCCTCCCCCCATTCCTGTGTGCACTCTCTCTCTCTCTCTCAAATAAATCGATAAAATCTTTTAAAAAATGAAATAATACATTTAAAATTCAATATTTTGGGGTGCCTGGGTGGCTTATTCAGTTGGGCATCTGCCTTTGTCTCAGGTCATGATGCTGAGGTCCTGAGATTGAGCCCAGAGTTCGCTCCCTGCTCAGGGGGAATCTGCTTCTCCCTCTCCCTCTGCCTGCCCTCCAGCTCTTGCTCACTCTTTCTTGTTCTCTCTCTGTCTCAAATAAATAGGCAAAATCTTTAAAAATAAAGGAATAAAGTAAGATTCAGTATTTTAGGGCATCTGGGTGGCTCAGTCTGTTAAGCGTCTGCCTTCAGCTCAGCTTCTGATCCCAGAGTCCTGGGATAGAGCCCCATATCGGGCTCCTTGATCAGTGGGGAGTTTGCTTCTCCCTCTTCCTCTGCTGCTCCCCCTGCTTGTGCTCTCTCTCTCCCTGTCAAATAAATAGATAAAATCTTTAAAACAAAAAAAGACCATAAATTGATACAACCTCTATTGAGGCAATTTGGTGGCACCTATAGAAATTACAAATGCATATTTACCCTAAAAATACACATGTACACATATAAGGTGGCATACACTACAACAGCATGGTTTGTAATAACTATAAAAGATTAGAAAACACATAAATGGCCATTGGTAGGTAACTGATAATATAAATACCAGCACACCTATATCATAGAACTAGCCAATAAACTGAAAAAAAAAGAAAAGAAAGAAAAAACCCTCAATATCAATATAGAAATGTCTCCAAGATACATATCCAATTACTTTTTTGGTTAATTTTTAAAAAAGGAAACTAGACTTCACTTTTTTTTTTTTTTAGTTTTTATTTATTTATGGGAGAAAGAGCTGGGGGAGGAGCAGAGGGAGGGAACAAAGAGACCCCATGCTGAGTGCAGAGTCCAACATGGGGCTCAATCTCAGGACCCTGAGATCATGATCTGAGCCAAAACTAAAGGTTGAACGCCCAGCAAGTGAGCCACCCAGACGCCCCTAGATTTCATTTTCTAGAGCACTTTTAGTTTCACAGCAAAATTGAGAGGAAAATACAGAGCATTCCCATATACTTCCTCCCTACTCCAACACACACACAGAGGCTCCCCCATTCTCTGGCACTAAGGTGTTACATTTGTTAACAATCGATGAACCCATATTGACACATTATCACCCTAAGTCCGTAGCTTACATTAGGGTTCACTCTTGGTGTTGTACATGGATTTGGACAAATATACAATGACGTGTATCCACCCTTACAGGATACAGAATAGTTTCACTGCCCTAAAATCCTCTGTGCTCTGCCTGTTCATGCCTCCCTTCTCTAACCCCTGGGAACCACTGATCTTTTTACAGTATCTATAGTTTTGCTTTTTCCAGAATGTCCTATAGTTGGAATCATGTAGTATATAGCCTTTTCAGATTGGCTTCTTTTACTTAGTAAGATGCACTTCATTTTCCTCCATGCTTTTTCGTGGCTTGCTAGCTTGTTTCTTTTTGGTGCTAAATAATATGTCATTGTTTAACACCATCAACCCATCCACTACTGTATATCTTGGTCGTTCCCAAATTTGGGCAATTCTGAATAAAATTGCTATAAACATGCAGATCTAGGTTTTTGTGTAGACATAAATTTTCAGCACATTTGGGTAAATTTCAAGGAGCATGTTTGCTGGATTATATGATAAAAGTAAGTTTAGGGTTTTTTTTTTTAATAAATGTTAAGTTTTTTTTTTAAGACTTTATTTTATTTATTTGACAGACAGAGATCACAAGTAGGCAGAGAAGCAGGCAGAGAGAGGAGGAAGCAGGCTCCCTGGACTCTGGGATCATGACCTGAGCCGAAGGCTGAGGCTTTAAACCACTGAGCCACCCAAGCGCCCCAAGAGTAGGTTTAGTTTTGTAAGAAACTGCCAAACTGTCTTCCTAATAGTCATATCATTTTGCATTCCCATAAGCAGTAAATGAGAGTTTCCACTCTTCCCCATCTTTGCCAGATTTGGTATTGTCAGTGTTTTGTATTTTCGTCATGGTAATAGGTGTTTAATGTCGTTTTAATTTGCAATTCCACAATGACATACAATGTTGAGCATGTGCTTACCTGCCCTCTGTATATTATTTCTGGTGAGTTGCCTGTTCAAGTCTTTTGTGGATTTTAAAATCTGGTTGTTTACTTTTCTTTTCTTTTCTATTATTTTCTTTTTCTTTTCTCTCTTCTTTCTTTTTCTTTCAGGAAGAGGGTTTGTTTTCTTATTGTGAGGGTCCCCCCACCCCAATACCAAATATATGGTGTCTTTTCCAACATCAATCAATTCTCCAATTCTCTAATTCTCAGTGACCAACTGGGTGCCCAACACCTCGATTAAATTCTGGCACTATCCACCTAGAGTCAGTATCAGATGCTACAGATAAAAAGGCTCACACTCAAAAGTCTGCCCCCAATTCAGATGCCAACTGCAAATGAGATGCCCAGGCTACCACACTTGCCTAATCAACCACAGACTCAGGGGTTCCCATGAACTCCTTTTGCATTTAGTAATTTCCTAGAATAGCTCACAGAATCCAGGGAAACACTTTCATTAAGTTTACCCATTTATTATAAAGGATACAACTCAGGAACAACCAAATGGAGAGATGTATAGGGCAATGAATAGGGATGGGAGGGGTGTGGAGCTTCCACACCCACTGGACACACACCCTCCCAGAATTTTAATGTGCTTACATTCCCCAAACTCCTTCAATCTCTTTGTCAAGTGTTGTTGTAGAGCTCCATCTCTAGCTCCCTTTCCACTCCCAGGTTGTGGGTGGAGCTGAATGTTCTAACCTTCTAATCACTGGGCCAAGCTCTCTTGGGGCCCTACTCTGAGTTATCTCATTAGCATAAACTCAGGACTGGTGGAAAGGGGCTGGTTATGAATAGCAGAAGATACTCTTGTTACTTAGGAAATTCCAAGAGTTTTAGGAGCTCTATATCAGGAATTGGGGACAAAGACCAAATATATTTTTATTATACCCACTTGTCAAGTTTAAAGAGTTCTTTGTATATTTGGGATAAAGTCCTTTATCAGAAATGTCTTAACAAATATTTTTTTCGTCAGTGGTTTGTCTTTTGATCCTTTTGTCAGTATCTTTCATAAGAACAGAGTTTTTAATTTTAATGAAATCTAGCTTATCAATTATTTCTTTCATAGATTGGCCT
Organism: Taxidea taxus jeffersonii; assembly: GCA_003697995.1. Taxonomy (NCBI): domain Eukaryota; kingdom Metazoa; phylum Chordata; class Mammalia; order Carnivora; family Mustelidae; genus Taxidea; species Taxidea taxus. The sequence goes on along the minus strand of RCUC01132946.1, from coordinate 23,336 downwards.
TTGGTGTTGTGTCTAAAAGGTCATCATCAAACCCAAGATCATCTAGGATTTCTCCTATGTCCTCTTCTAAAAGTGTGATACTTTTGCATTTTACATTTAGGTCTATGATCCATTTTTAGTTAATTTTTCTGTAAAGTGTAACGTCTGTATCTAAATTCATTTTTTGGGGGGCGCCTGGGTGGCTCAGTGGTTTAAGCCTCTGACTTCGGCTCAGGTCATGATCCCAGGGTCCTGGGATCGAGCCCCGCGTCGGGCTCTCTGCTTGGTGGGGAGCCTGCTTCCCTTCCTCTCTCTCTCTCTGCCTGCCTCTCTGCCTACTTGTGATTTCTGTCTATCAAATAAATAAATAAATAAATCTTTAAAAAAAAAAATTCATTTTTTTGGATGTGGATATTCAGTTGTTCCAGATTTTGCTCCTTTGTCAAATAAATTTTGGGGGTTAATATGTTAGCCTTTGTATAAAAATAAAGATTGAGGGGGTGCGTGGGTGGCTCAGATGGTTAAGCGACTGCCCTCTGCTCAGGTCATGATCCCACAGGGTCTTGGGATCGAGCCCCACACTGGGCTCCTTGCTCGGTGGACAGTCTGCTTCTTCCTCTCCCACTTCCCCTGCTTGTGTTCCCTCTTTCACTGTCATTCTCTCTGTCAAATAAATAAATAAAATCTTAAAAAAAAAAAAGACCAAATGACTTGAAATAAAAAAGATTGGGGTTGAGGGAAAACATTTATATAGTTACTTTAATTATCCTTAAAATGTCTCAGGAAGAGTTATTATTCCTCACTGCAACAAAAACAAAGCCAAAACAAATGTACAGCATTCATTGTTTTGAAAAGGAAAATTGGGCAGCTGTGAAGTAGACCTGGAAAGACTTTTCCTGTTGTAGTGGCCAAGTGCAGGCTGCCCCAAGGTGGGCCACTTTGGCATGAAGTTCTGAGTTGAAGGCAATCAAGACCCTGTGGGCTCAAAACAAAAATTCCTCCTCCCTTAACTACATCGAAGAATCTAAATTGGAGGTCTTTCCCAGAACTAGGGTTATTACCAAAGAAAAATTTTTCTGAGTGACCCACCTCTATGGCGGGGCAAACATCTAATTACCAAGCATCAGTTCTTCGTATTGGCCTGTGAACTGCGTTCCTTCCCTTGGAAGTCCCAGAAACCTACCTTCTTCTTAGTTCAGGATGGCATATATGCCTCATTTTGCCTGACTTTTTTTTTTTAAGATTTTATTTCATTGTTTGTTTGTTTACTTGACAGAGAGGGAGAGCAAGAGAACACAAGCAGGTGGAACAGCAGGCAGAGGGAAAGGGAGAAGCAGACTCCTCACTGAGCAGAGAGCCCAGCATGGGGCTCCATCTCAGGACCCTGGGATCATGACCTGATCAGACGCTTAACTGACAGAGCCACCCAGGAGCCCCTGCCTGACTGTTTTGGGATTTCAATGTCTATATGGATTCTCCATGTATAGGCTATTAAATTTTATTTTATTTTGTTAATCTGCCTCATGTCAATTTGATTCTTCATTCAGTTAGAAGGACCTTAAGGGGACAGGATTTCTTGCTCCCCAACGCTGTAAACCCTTTCTCAATTTGGATTAATGTGAATGAATACATACTGTCAAATGACAAAAACAATTTAGTAGGGGTGCCTGGGTGGCATAGTTGGTTAAGTGTCCAACTCTTGATTTCGGCTTTGGTCTTCATCGGGCTCTGTCTCAGTGCCAAGTCTGCTTGGGATTCTCTCCCCTCTCTCTGTGCTCCCTCCCTCCACACACACACACACACACACACTATCTTTCTCTCAAATAAACAAATAAACATTTTTTTAAAAAGATTTTATTTATTTATTTGACAGAGAGAGGCAGCCAGAGAGGGAACACAAGCAGGGGGAGTGGGAAAGGGAGAAGCAGGTTTCCTGCGGAGCAGGGAGCCTGACTTGGGGCTTGATCCCAGGACTCTGGGATCATGACCTGAGCCAAAGGCAGACGCTTAACGACTGAGCCACCCCAGTGCCCCAATAAATATATCTTTTAAAAAATTTTGGTGGGGCACCTGGGTGGTTCAGTGGGTTTAAACCTCGGCCTTTGGCTCACGTCATGGTCTTAGGGTCCTGGGGTCTAGCCCCGCATCAGGCTCTGCTCAGCAGGCAGCCTGCTTCCCCCTCTCTCTGTGCCTGCCTCTCTGCCTGCTTGTGATCTCTCTCTCTGTCAAATAAATAAAACCCTTTAAAAAATTGGTAACAAATCTAATGTGCTTTATTCAAGGGGAAATAATCTATAGATTGAGGAAATACACAAGGCAGTTGAGCATTCTTCTTAAGGTATGTTGGGCAAGAGGTTGTATAAAATATTAGAAGAGGCAACCCAGAAACAGGGTATAGATTGGCCAGGAGTTCTGGGATTTCCTAATAAGGTTAGCAGGTCCTGTTTTCTAGAGTAAGGTAAGCTAGCAAAAGCTGAGTTAGAAGTTTGTGAGTGGTTTGTTAGGACTCCTTGATAGGTGTTTCCTGTAAGTGCAAGCTGACTTAGTTTTAGACATGTGACGTGGTCTGGGCCACTGGCACAGCCTCCATTTTGTAAATCCCAGTATGTGAATTAACTTAATAATTTTAAAAATGTCCAAAAAACAAAAAATAAAGTTTTTTTGCATGTTTATCTGCTAGAAGATATAGCTTAGGTATATATAAGCAAATACATATGTATCTTTTTTTGCCTGGAACAGAGTTTGGTATAAAATATGGGGAAATTAGGCCAGGGAAGAAAGACGCCCCAAAACAAATCCAACCTGACTACAAGAGCTAGCAGTCTTCAACTACTGATTTTTAATTAGCTTACTTAATTTTGCAAAACCAAAGCAAAAAAAATTTTTTTTTTCCTGTATCATTTAATCTACCTACATTGGTATTTCCCTGGCAGGTGGCTACAAAATCACATTAGTTCAATTACAGAACTTTGCATTATATTAGGCACAACTATTTCCCATGGGTCCTAATTAAATAAGATGGAGTCAACTTCCTGCCTACAGCATTTGTGCTTAAAAAAAAAAAAAAATCCCCAATGCATTATTCTACATATCCTTAGAAAAACAAAAGCAAAAAAGAGAATAAACATCTCCATTCAAAGGGTTAAATTCAGAATTTTTTTTTTTTTAAACCCACTGGAAAATGGCTTCCCCATTCCAAAGGATGAGGAAGGAAAACTATGAAATCATTTTGAATGGATTTGTTCAGCAGGGGAAGAGCTGGCTCATTTTCCACGTGGGCTGCCAAGTTCACCAGCCGTGGGGGGAAATGATTTTACTCTTACTTTCTTACTTCATGTGCATTTTTAAACTGTAGTCTTATGGAAATGAAAATCCCATTTGGAGATCAGATTCTTCAGATGGATTTAATTTATATACCATTTGACCAAGTCAATCAGACCAGGCTTAGTACACGGCTTTTTTCATTATAACGTTGTAGGCGGCGTTGCTTCCGAATCTTTTTTTTCTAAGTTACAAAGAGTCAATTTAGCAAGTACTGCATCTAATTTAGGTTTTGTAGCTAATGCTGCATAAAATTTTCTTCTGAGTGATAATTTGTATTAAGTCTTTGCTTTATAAGCAAACTTTCTGAATCATTGTCTGATTTAACCTTCTAAAATCTAGAGTACCCCGAGATTCATAGGTAGCTGATTTCAGGATAGGAACTGATTTCAGCCTTTATGTAGCTTTTTTGTGTCATTGTCAGGTATGGGCAGGAATGGAGCCCAACAGGGCAAGAAAACAGTGCAAGCAGCCCCCTTCTAAGAGACCAAACTGTCTCTTCCTAAAACAGCACCCCCAAAATAAAATAAAACTAAAATAGGGCCCAGTGTCCTAACTTTACCGCTAAGCCTCCTTTTTGTGTTGTTGACTGAAAATATAAACGAGTTCGTGGACTCTCTCTTACAGAGCTGAAGCCTGTTGTACTTAACAGAAGATCGCCTACCAGCATGCACACCCACACGGAAATGGACGCCCTGGGATTAATCCAAGAAACTTCTGCCACTATTCTTGCCCTTCAAGGGAAGCTGGAGTAAAACACACCTCCTGCCACTTCATTATGTCAGAGGTTTGTGTCTCCCATTAGCAAATCCACAGAGAGCAGGGACTTCCTGCCAGCCAAATGGTGTAGATGGAATAGATTCAAATATTTGAGACAGAACCTGCTTTGTGTCTGGTCCTTTACAAACGTTTTCTCTAGTGGAGGGCGCCAGTGCCACTGCCTTGCTCTCTCCAAAGCCTACTGGCGCCTCTAGGAATTGCGGCTCCCCTGTTTCTCAGCTTCATCCATCCTTTCCCCAACCCAAGCGAGGGTTCTGAATTCTTTGCCGGAGACCTTACAAATCCTGGCACATAGTAGGTGTTCAGTACGTATTTGTTGAATCAATAAAAATACCATATTCTCTTGTACGTGACTGTTGGCCAGACTGCTAGCTCTGATCAGAGCTGTTTCTGCCCCGGGGGATCTCGAGAGCTAAGAATTCTGTGGCTGGGAGCCTATGAAAGAGGTCTTCTTGCTGAGAGCTTGAAGAGACTGGTCAGTGATATGCTAAACTATGCAGATTGCCGCGTTTCAGGAGTTGCAGGGAAGGCCTGACCCGGCAGAACGGCTTAACAGGGCTAAAATGCAGAGTTTGTTTTGGGTAAACTCACTTTTGTTACTTAAACTAGAGTTAACTCCCATATCAATGGCTGAGAAGCAGTGGGTAATGGCAGAAGGAGGAGGCTCCGGAAAGCTGTTCCGGGAGGTCCCGGTGTGATACATAAACCCATTTTGCTGATTGATAAACTAAAGATCCGGCAAAGTTGTTAGCCAACTATTAAAAGTCTGCATGTGGGAGCTTAGACTGTCAGATTTGGAACTGGATATTCTGAAAGTGTTCAAGTTGGCTAAGCAGACAAACCTATTCTGTATTTCATAAAACAGGGGACATCATCTTACCATCTAGTGTTCATCATTAGCTCCAGTGTTATAAGAACTTCACAGCTTATCTGGGAATTCACAGCATTGGGAACTGGCCAAGGAGAGGATATATAGCTCACCATCTCATGTGGAAACCCCATGGGCAGGCAGTGTATAGGACCTGATAGCCACATGGACTAGAGAAGAAAGATGACCCTGTAAAGAGAGAACTTCCTCTGGTGCCTGATTTCTTCACCCTTGCAGAGCCAGAGGAGGCCCTGGGCTCTGGTGAGGGCTTTCGTGCCTCTCTAAATGGGGATTTTACAAATTCCAGCTCCTGGGGTTGGGAGGATTAAATGAGTTAATCCATGCAAAGTTCTTAGAACAATGCCTGGCAGATAAATATTATGATTATGATTACTATGATCATCTCAGATGTTACTCTCAAGGTCATGTAAGAGGTCATGAAAGTCAGTATTCTCTCGTGAGAAAACCGCCTCCTTCTATCTTCTGTCCTAAGCACCTCTCTTCACCTAGTTCTGGCCTTGTGGGTAAACACTGAAGAGCTCAGAGGACCCAGGTGCGTACAAAAGAGTAGAAAAGTGGTTTGAGGCCCAATCCTAAAGTGTTTTTAAAGTCATTCCTGAGAGCTTGTGTGTTATACTGTGGGTAAGTTTCTCAAAGTGTGGTGTTGGAATCATCTGTGTTTTTACTTCCTTTTGAAAAAAGATTTTATTTATTTATTTGAGAGAGAGAAGGAATATGAGATGGGGGGAGGGGAGAGGGAGAAGCAGACGCCCTGCTGAGTAGGGAGCTTGATACAAGATTCAAACCCAGGACCCTGAGCTCTGGACCTGAGCCCTGAGATCAGGACCTGAGCCGAAGGCAGACCCTTAACCAACCCAGCTACTCAGGTGCCCCCATATATGCTTTTAACTTTAGAATTCCCAAACTGATTAGAAATATTTTTTCTATAGAGAATACATGCTAGTCTGGCTGAATTCTTTGGACACCTTCTTCCTCTTTGCGGAAGAAAAAGGTAAGGGGACTCCTGGCTGGCTCAGTCAGTAGACCCTGCATCTCTTGATCTTGGGGTCATGGGCCCCATGTTGGATATAAAGATTACTTAAAATATATCTATACAGATATTAAAAAGAAATAGGTAAGATAATGTTGGTAAAAATATTCAGTAAAGTCATTGTGAGGTCTGTCGTTATCTTTAAAATATTTTAGCATATATAGTGTGCTGCAATGGGTGTACCATTTGGCTTAAACCATCACCCAGAGGCTGCCAGCACTCTAATCCAGAAGGTACAAGTCATTAACAACCAAATACAAGGCTAGATACAAGGCTAGATCTGGTATTTAAAAATCAACTATAAAAGACATTTTGGGGACAAATGTGGAAATCTGAGTACAGACTGAGAACTAGAGGATATTATAGGATTACTGTTAATTTTATTATGTGCGATCATGGGGAAATGTATGTAGGTTGTTAGAAGTGCATACTAAAGTAATTAAGGGCGAAATGTCATGATGTCTATAATTAACTATATAACACTTGAGCAAATATGAGGAAATTATAAGAATTATTAAATCTAGGTGATGAGTGTTTGGGTTTTCATTATACTATTCTCTCTACTTTTTGTATTTATAAAAATGTGAATACTAAAAAGCTAAAGAGAAAAAAAAAGAACTCACAGTGCAGAGGGGTGGCTTTCTAGCATTCAAAGGTGGCTTTTACAAATGTTTCTGTTATCAGTATCTTGGTCAACAATGATTCTTTGCAATTTGCCTACTAAATGTGAGAAATGGGTTTTACCAGTAAAAACAGTGGCTTGTTGAAGAACATGATGAATGTGGGAAAGGAGGGGGGTTTTTTTAGGGCAAAAGGAAAGATATTCAAGATACATGATTATCTAAAAATATTCCAGAGATTCTCCCTGCCCAAGAATAAGCAGGACGTCCAATTCCCAAGAGGCTTGTAGCCTGTATCCTTAGCAATGATGCCTTAGGCTAACTCCTTCAAGGGGTCCATCTCTGGTCAAAACACTAGAGAATTCTGGGTGCCTGACCCGATTTTCCCTCTGGAATTTTGGCTTTTACATGAGAAGATTTTTTTGGCTACTTGTATCTACCAAAAAGAACCTAAAAGTTGTGCATACCCAAATTGGCTCAGATTAATTTGCAAGAACAGGACTTGTGCATAACAAGTTTTCAATATTTTCTCATTGCATTCATTTCCTAGTTTTCAACTTTTTGCTATTTTTTTAAAAATTCCTTTAAGTAAACTCCCTGTTCAGTGAGGGGCTCGACCCATGACCCCTGGATCAAGAGTCACATGGTCCACCAACTGAAACAGTCAGATACCTTGAACTTTTCATCTATCAACTTTTTATCTATCTATCTATCTATCTATCTATCTATCTATCTATCTAAGATTTTATTTCTTTATTTGAGAGAGAGAGAGAGACCACAGAGGGAAAGTGGGAGAGAGAAGCAGACTCCCCACTGAGCAGGGAGCCTGATGTGGGGCTTGATCCCAGGACCCTGGGATTATGACCTGAGCCAAAGGCAGACCTTTAACCTACTGAGCCGCCCAGGCACCCCTATTTATTTTTTTATTCTTTTTTTTAAAAGATTTTATTTTTAAATAATCTGTACACCTAATGTGGGGCTTGAGCTTACAACCCCAAGATCAAGAGTCACATACTCTAACAACTGAGCCAGCTAGGTGCCCCTACTTTTTGCTATTTTAAATAATCTGAGAAATATGGTGTCTCCTTAGCTATGTTTTCAAAATAATACTTCACTATTCTCTTTCACTTACTATATGCTGCAGCTAAAATTACTATTCAGCTATTAGCCAGATCTTCTAAATATACCCTCATATAACTTTACTTTCTTTGAAAGGAAGTTTTGGACATAATGGAATTACCAGTGAAACCCATGATGTCCTTGATCACCTATTTTCCTCAGAGGTGATGTCATGGATGGATGCATGTTTCACTTCTCTTGTCATGACCAGTGTGCAGGAAAATCACACTGTGATTTCCTTTACTGTCATATTCACCATACTTCAGAAAACAGAGGTGTGAACCAGTTCTCCGACACCAGCTGGGTGTCCCACAATTTGATTCAGATCTGACACTATCTATCTGGACTTACCCTCAGATCCCACAAGTTAAGGCTCAGTCCCACAAGACTGTCCCTACCTCAGATGCCAGTTGCAAGTTCCAGGTTGTCACCTGTAATGCTGATCTACTGACCCTAAACTGGTGTTCCCATGACCCCCTCTCAGGTTCAGTAATTTGCTAGAACAGCTCAGAGAAATAAATTTACATTTACCAGTTTATTATCTAATAAAGGATACGATAAAAGGTACTGATGAAGGCACCAGGCTGGTTCTGTCAAGGGAGCAGGCAGTCTTGATCTTAGAGTTGTGAGTTCAAGCCCCATACTTAATGTAGAGATTATTTAAAAATAAAATATTAAAAAAATATATGGAAGAACAACCAGACGAAGAGATACCTATGGTAGAGTCCAGAAGGGTCCCAAATGCTGGAACTGGCGTACACCATCCTCCTGGAACATGGGATGTATTTACCATCCTGTAGTTCAGGGATTTTTATGGAGGCTTCATCACACAGGCATGATAAATTATTTTTCTTAAGATTTTATTTATTTATTTGACAGAGAGAGAGCACAAGCAGGGGTATTGGCAAACAGAGGGAGAAACAGGCTCCCCACTGAGCAGGGACCTTGACGTGGGGCTCCTCCCACATGACCTGAACCAAAGGCAGAGGTTTAATGACTGAGCCACCCAGGCGCCCCTAGGCATGATAAATGATAAATTATTAACTCAATATCTGCTCCCTCTCTCCTCCCCAGAAGATGGGGGTGAGGCTGGAAGTTCTAAGCTGCTTCTTTTTTTTTTAAGATTTTATTTATTTATTTGACTGAGAAAGACAACAAAGAGAGAGAGAACACAAGCAGGGGGAGTGGGAGAGGAAGAAGCAGGCTTCCCACTGAGCAGAGAGCCTGGTGTGGGGCTCAATCCCAGGACCCTGAGGTCATGACCTGAGTGGAAGGAGAGGCTTAACCAACTGAGTCACCCAGGAGCTAATGGACGTTCTAAGCTTCTAATCTTGGCTTGGTCTTTCAGTGACCAGGCCTCATCATGAATTTATCTAGGAGCCCACCAAGCATTGCCTCATTAGAACAAAAAGTGCTTCTTTTTTTTTCTTTTTAAATATTTTATTTATTTATTTGACAGACAGAGATCACAAATAGGCAGAAAGACAAGCATTGGGGGCGCGGGGGGGGGGGGAGCAGGTTCCCCGCTGAGCAGAGAGCCCAATGTGGGCTCCATCCCAGGACCCTGAGACCATGACCTGAGCTGAAGGCAGAGGCTTAGGCCACTGAGCCACCCAGGTGCCCCAAAAAGTGCTTCTTTCACCCAGGAAATTCCAAGTGATTTAGGAACTCTGGCTCAGGAACTGAGGTCAAAGACCAAATTTTAGGGGCACCTGGGCAGCTCAGTTGTTAGGCATCTGGCTTCGGCTCAGGTCCTGATCCCAGGGCCCTGGGATGGAGTCCTACATCAGGCTCCCTACTCAGTGGGAAGCCTGCTTCTCCCTCTCCCACTCCCTCTGCTTGTGTTCCCTCTCTCGCTATCTCTATCAAATTAATGAATAAAAACTTAAAAAAAAAAAAGACCAAATTTTAGAACAAAAGATGCTTTTAGCACCTTTCTTTTCTTTTGTTTTCTTTTTCTTCTTTTTAAGATTTTATTTACTGGGACTCCTGGGTGACTCAGTTGGTTGAGTGGCTGCCTTCAGCTCAGGTCCTAATCCCAGAGTCCTGAGATTGAGCTCTGCATAGGGCTCCTTGCTCAGCAGGAAGTCTGCTTCTCCCTATGTCTGCTGCTCCCCCTGCTTTTGTGCACTGGCTCCCTCTCTCTGACAAGTAAATAAATAAAATCTTAAAAATAGATATATTTTATTTATTTATTTATGTGAGAGAGAGAGAGCATAATGGCGGGGGAGGGGGGGAGGAGCAGAGGGAGAAGCAGACTCTCCTTTGGGGGAGGAGCAAAGGGACAGGGCAGAGCACACGCCCTGCTGAGCAGGGAGCCAGACTCCGGGCTGGTTCCTGGGACTCCAACATGACCTGAGCCAAAGGCAGACTTTCAACCGACTGAGCCCCCCAGGTGCTTTATTTCTTAGGAAATTATAAAGGTTTTTAGGACCTCTTGTCCTGAAGTCAAGGTTGAAGACCAAAATATACATTTCTTTTTTTTTTTTTTTAAGATTTTATTTATTTATTTGACAGAACACAAGTAGGCAGAGAGCCAGATAGAGGGAGAGGGAGAAACAGGCTCACCGCTGAGCAGAGAGCCCGATGTGGAGCTCGATCCCAGGACCCTGGGATCATGACCTGAGCCAAAGGCAGCAGCTTAACTGCCTGAGCCACCCAGGCGCCCCAAAATATATATTTCTTATATCACAATAAGATATGGAAAATATCATTGCTATAAAGTAGCAGTTATTTTAAAAATCAAGAAATAAAATGAAGTAGCAGTTATTAACACTACCAGATCATCTGTGGAACTGTATATATATATATATGTTTATATCAATGGACCAGAAAAGATAGCATTTCAAGCATGTATTGATATCTCTTTGATATAAATAATATTCTCTACTACAAATGACTTAATAAAGTACTGTGTGTGTCATTGTTTTTTTTTCTCAAGTAATCTGTACACCCAAAGTAGGGCTTGAACTCATAAGAATTGAAATCATAAGAATTCATCTTTTGAGATCACAAGTTGCATGCTTTACCAATTGAGCCAACCAGGCACCCACATAAAGTCCTCCTTTTTACTTCCTTTTCTACCCAGCTTAAATTGTCTTTGTTCATGCTCCTGCCTATATCTTTAGCTCTTTTGTTTCTTTGCCCTTTTGATTTACTCTCCTGGCAAAATCCTGATGCCAGAACAATCCAATACACTTGTCATAAACTCCTAAAAATTTCTTCAAGCATCTCCATCTGCCTTGTTCAGGTTCCCTAGATCACCCCTTGTTCTAGGGGACCTGAATAAAAAAAAATGTAAAGGTCCCCTAGTCTTACCAATCCAAATCAATTTTGGCATGAATCTCGGGCCCAAACTAGGACAATTAGAATTTCTTCCTCAAGGTATTTGGAGTCAAAATTCAAAGAGTCTTATCAGTTTCTCCATGGCTAAAGATTTGAGCAGGAGCAATATTGAAAGTACTCAGTGGTTGGAATGATATGGACACTGGACATTCAGAATGATGCTCTATAATCATGGTTGTAAACCAGGTTACACTACAATGGTCTGGAAGCCCCTGGACATGCCATTTGTTGTCCCTGTAGTTGTGGGATCATGAGCAGAACCCAGAGGTCCTAAGGGAGATGGGGTCTTTCAGTATTTTATTTTATTTTAAAGATTTTATTTATTTATTTGACAGACAGAGATCACAAGTAGGCAGAGAGGCAGGCAGAGAGAGAGGAGGAAGCAGGCTCCCTGCCCAGCAGAGAGCCCGATGCAGGGCTCAATCCCAGGACCCTGGGATCATGACCTGAGCCGAAGGCAGAGGCTTAACCCACTGAGCCACCCAGGCGCCCCATCTTTCAGTATTTTAAAATGTGTATGTGAAACTTGGAAGCTCTGTACAACCATGCCTCTTGCCATGTTGTTCTATTACTTCCGTTATAATTTACTTTAAAACACTTCCTTATAAACAGTGTAATGTACTTGTGTGTAAATTAGCTTTCATCTACACTCTGGGGAAGGTTATGTATCATTAGAGTTACCCTATTAGGAATTCACACTCTAGGGGAAGTTAGTTATAATATGAAGTGCTCTAATCAGGGATCCATAATCCCCAGGTGGCTACTTAAGTATTTCAAGGATCTTTATTGAAATTTATATCAGAAGATTCATTAATTAGCTTAAGGGACATTAGAAATACTTTTTTTTTTTTAGATTTATTTATTTATTTATTTGTCAGATAGACAGAGAGCACAGGAGCGAGCACAGGCAGACAGAGTGGCAGGCAGAGGGAGAAGCAGGCTCACCGCTGAGCAAGGAGCCGGATGTGGGACTCGATCCCAGGATGCTGGGATCATGACCTGAGCCGAAGGCAGCCGCTTAACCAACTGAGCCACCCAGTGGTCCCTAGACATTTTTATTGGTGAAATAAATGATGTCACAGATACATGGCTGCTTAGAAAGATGTCACAGCTCTGTCACTTGTGTGAATGAGATGCAGGAAGATACCTGCCCCAAAACAAAACAAAACCAACCACCAAACATAAAAACCAAGAACACTCCTGACCGGAGTATAAGTTTCATGAGAGCAGGGATTTTATTGGCTTTATTCATGGTTATACACCCAATGCTAAGAACAGTGCCTGACACATAGTAGACATTCAATCTATTCAATACATGGTGAGGGAGTTGCTGGGTAGCTCAACAATCTACCAACTTTTTGGTCTAAGTTCTAGTTGATTCTGTGTTATCCACCTCTCCCCAATGTCTTCTGTTCCATTTTTGGAGGCATCTGCTGACAGACCTGAATAGAAAACTGGCGGATTCTTTGTTTGGATACTGTTGCGTCTACCTCAGAGTGAGTTTCTTATATGAGACGCATGTGGGCATGCCTGACCACAAAGGGTGAGGATTTCCTGAAAGTTATTGAACATGTTATATGACTTTTTTGCCCACTTGCCAACAAGAGTGTATACATTGTTGGTGGGGTGGGGGGTATGCTGGGGTGACTCAGTCAGTTAAGCAATCCTCCTTCAGCTCTTATCACCAACCTAGGGTCCTGGGATGGAGTCCTGTGTTGGGCTCCCTGCCTGGCAGGGAGCCTGCTTCTCCCTCTCCTGCTGCCTTCCCTGCTTGGGCTTTCTCTCTCTCACTTGCTTCCTCTCTCTCTCACTTTCAAAATATATAAACAAAACCTTTAAAAAAATGTGGGGATGGATATCATTCTGTAGTAGAAAGGCAGTATATGGGAGGTAAGAAAGTGGAACAAGCAAGTACAGTTCATAGTTTTAGAAGTTTGAATGAAACAGGAAGAAATACTTAATTTGTAAGGATGGAAAACCTTGATTATGTGGGTGCCTGGATGGCTCAGTCGGTTGAGCCTCTGACTCTTGATTTCAGCTCAAGTTGTGATCTCAGGATTATGAGAGTGAGCCCTACATTGGGGTCCATGCTTAAGATTCTCTCTCCCTCTACCCTTTCTCCTCCCACTAGCGCATATGCACGCTTTCTCTCTCTTTCTCAAAAACAAACAAACAAACAAATAAATAATAAAATAAAATAAAGGACTTGATCATATTCATAAAGGAACCAGAGTAGAGGGTGGGCTTGAAGACCTAGAAGAAGAAATGGAACCTAATGGGTCAAGATGTAAAGTCTTCTTAATTTGAGTAAACTTCATGTTGTCATTTAAAAAAAAAGAGACCCCAAAATACAGTAGCTTGAATAAGATAGTTTATTTCTCTTCCATGTAGCAGCCTGGTCAGTATAGACTGGCCTCTAGCTTTACATGGCACAGTTACTCAGGGACCTATATTCCTTCCATATTATTGCTTCCATCATGGCATGTTGAGGTTGGGTCAATGGTACAGTCCTGTCCCCCAGCACATGGGGAAGGAAGTCAAAAGCAAATTAGGTGGAGGTTGTATGTATTATCTCTGTTCACATTCTCTTGGTGAGAATTCAGTCACAGAACTAACATTAGCTGTTAATATTTCCATAATTCAGTTTAAAATACTGTATTTCAGTTGGTTTGTGTGATATTATGTATGCGCAAACAGGGTAAGGTTTTTTTTAAAGACTTTATTTATGTATTTATTTATTTCTTTAAGATTTTATTTATTTATTTTTTAAACGATTTTATTTGTTTATTTGACAGAGAGAGATCACAAGCAGGCAGAGAGGCAGGCAGAGAGAGAGAGGAGGAAGCAGGCTCCCCGCCAAGCAGAGAGCCCGATTTGGGACTCTGAGATCATGACCTGAGACCAAGGCAGAAGAAGCTTAACCCACTGAGCCACCCAGGCACCCCACCAGGATAAGTTTTAATTTTGTAGAATCTACTATTATACTAAGAAAAAAAAATCCCAAGTTGGTGGTCTTTAGCTAGCATTCTATCAGAAAGGGGCATACTCCAGAGGTTGCTGCTAACACATTTTTTACTATCAAGATCTCCACAAAGTCTCACTAAATGGTGTAATGAATGTTAAAAATGGGTTTTGTATTAGGGAAGCTAGTGGTCTGTTAAACAGCAGGATGAATGTTAGAAATAGTAAAATTAAACTTATTCAAGGTATAAGCTTGTCTACAATAGTTAGGAGACTTTCCTTATGTTGACAACAAGCAAGTTTTTTTTGTTTTTTTTTTTTAAAGATTTTATTTATTTATTTGACAGACAAAGATCACAGGTAGGCAGAGAGGCAGGCGGAGAGAGAGGAAGGGAAGCAGGCTCCCTGCTGAGCAGAGAGCCTGATGCGGGCTTGATCCCAGGACCCTGAGATCATGACCTGAGCCGAAGGCAGAGGCTTTAACCCACTGAACCACCCAGGCACCCCAAGCAAGTTTTTTTTAGTATCTGATATCTTAGAGATTTCTCATGAGGCTTGTCCTAAACTGTCCTATGCTAAGCTGTTGGGATTTCTGATTCCATAATGGTAACTGCAGGGCACGGAATCCTGCCCCTAAAATGATTTTGTATTTGTCTTGAGGATATCTTTCATTCAACATGTCATCAGAGCACCTAAAAGGACAAGGAGAGCTGCCAATTTCACCTTGCTCACACACTTGCTGTATTTATAGTTTTTTGGTAGCTACTGCTCTCTACCTGAAAGAATCCAATATTTCGATTCACCAAATATTGCTCAGGTTAACTATCTGAATGTAAGGGAGCATAGAGGGACTGGGAAATGTCTCCAGCTAGGCAGCCAAGTGCCCAAAAAGAAGGTGGGTTTGGAGGGTGGGAACTCACCATACATACATATATGGTCATTTTTTTCTCTTGCTGCAGTAGAATGCTTAGGCTTGCTTCTAGAAGAAAAAATGAGTATAGATAGAAATGATTTTATAAATGAGCTGAAAAAATTTTTTTAAAGATTTTATTTATTTATTTGACAGACAGAGATCACAAGTAGGCAGAGAGGCAGGCAGAGAGAGAGGAGGAAGCAGGCTCCCTGCTGAGCAGAGAGCCCGATGCGGGGCTCGATCCCAGGACCCCGGGATCATGACCTGAGCTGAAGGCAATGGCTTTAACCCACTGAGCCACCCAGGCGCCCCTGGAACAGAAAATTTGAAGGTCTCACTGCTGAGGGTCTCAGATTTCTAGGAAATAAGAAGCCATGTTTGCCTGTTTATTTATATTATTTCAAATTTTATTTATTTATTTATTTATTTATTTATTTATTTTTAGTGATCTCTATACCCAACTTGGGGCTCCAACTCATGATCCCGAGATCAAGAGTCCCATGCTCCATGGACCAAGGCAGCCAGGTACCCCTATTATTTTTAATTTTTAAGAAAGTTTAAATTTTGGGACTGCTTGGGTGGCTCACTTGGTTGAGTGTCTGATTTTTGATTTAGGCTCAGGTCATGATCTCAGGGTTGTGAGATCAAGCCCACCTTGGGCTCTGCAATGGGTATAGAGCCTGGTTAAGATTCTCTCTCTCCCCCCCCCCCCCCCCCCCCCCCCCCTCTGCCCCTCCCCCTTCTCTAAAACAAACAAGCAAAAATTTAATTGCAAGTTTATTTTGCTCGCAGTTTTGATTCCAATCAGGCAGCGCCAAACTGGAAGTGGTTAGGAGCACTAGTTGTTCATTTAACTGTATTAAGTAGAATATTGATTTGGCTGGTTTACAAACTATATGAAAGATCTCTTTCTCACTACAAAAAATCTGAGTTATTGGTCCAAGGGAGAGGGTGGTATTATAAAATGAGACCTGGGTTCCTTCATCCTCATCTAGAGACACAGGTCCCTTCTCTCTGTGGCTCTGTTATCCTAGGGTGTGGTTCTGGTATGCATGTTGCATATCATGAATCACCCCCACATTTAAGTCTCTGCCCCAGCCCAAGGACAAGACACAGGAAGAGTGAGAGGAGGGAGAGCAACTGGTTTTCCTTAAGAGGATTTGATCCTTCTGCTTACAGCTCATGCTGATAGAACCTAGTTACATGGCCAAATCTGGCTGTAAGTGATGTTGGCAGTTTAGATACCCACAGTGGGAATGAGTGGGGAGGGGGATTAGCAGGTTCTGTGAAAACAAAAACAAAATAAACCAACAAATCTCACTTTAAAAATTAATCCGAGGGGTGCTTGGCTGGCTCACTTAGTGAACATGTGACTCTTGATCTTGGGAATCCTGAGTTCAAGCCCCAGGTTGGGGAAGGAGATTCATTAGAAAAAAATAATAATTTGAGATGATTTACCAAGATGTATAAAAGGCTACAAAGTAGATAAAAAAATAACAAAATAAGGGAGAATGAAGTGACCAGGGAGAAAAAAGTATATGAGTAAGGTTAGTGGTCAAAGTAGATGCCATACATTCATCAGAAAAAGAAGGGGTCGGAATGTGGGGTTTTTTTTGCCTGAAGCCACGTTAATTTATCCTAACTGCTGATTTGCTTTTTTAAATATTTCACCATTACATATTTTGTTTAGATTTTTCCCTGCCTTCTCAGAGATTTGATGGATAAAGTATTAACTGGTATTGTAATTTGTATGCTCTAGTAACTAATTCAGAACATTCAAATTTACTTATTAAGAGCATTTTGAACATTGACAAAAGTTATTTGATTAGCAAGTCAGATATTAAATACCTGAAAGGACCAAAAAATATGGTTTTTAAGATATTTACCGTTCACATTTGCCTACCCATTCACTGATAGTTTATAGGAAAGCATTTTTACTATATTAGAAATGAGGAACTATCCAAAATATGAGAGAAGTGTATGATCTTATTGTGGTAAGTTGTCAGCCAAATGCAGTTATGTCTCAAAATGGACACTGTGACAAATTTTAACTATAATCTGTATGTATATATATAACTATAAAACTAGGGGCACCTGGGTATCTTAGTCGGTTAAGTGTCTGCCTTCAGCTCAGGGTCCTGGGATCAAGCCTCACATCAGGATTTCTGCTCAGCAGAGAGTCTGCTTCTCCATCCCCCTGCTCATGTATGTGTGCTCTCTCTATCTCTCTCTCTCCCTCTCAAATAAATAAATCAAATCTGAAAAAAAAAAAAAACTATACACAATACTATAGTCATTATTTGGTTGTGTTTTGGTTGGCTGACAATCCACAGGCTGGGGAAGATTTCATCTGATTTCTAGTTCTTTCCAGCTTTAGGATCCTATCATTCCTTCATTCTGTGAGATGTTCTATCTTTTCATGCAAACTTCCTTCAGACCCCAAGTCCATCAGAGAATGAGGTCATCATGCAGCTACTGATCTTGCTCACTATGGCGGTCTCAACACGTGGAATGAGGAACCTAAAATAAAGGTGGAAAGTGCTCTGTAGCTCCCTGTTCTAGGGACGCTGTTTCCAGAAGTCTCTTGCGTGTAGTGGAGCAGGAATCGCAGCTTGAATCTCAGCTGGGTCTGTTGCTGGGTTCAAGCATGCCTGGGCATGTCTGGCAAACTGGTGAGGCAGGCCTAGAAGAAACTGCTGACCTGGGGCTGACACTATTTCCTAGAACAGAGCTCATTTTAGTGGAAGAGAATTAGACAGAGAAGTTCTATAAGAAAGACTTAGTCAGGGACGCCTGGGTGGCTCAGTTGGTTAAGCGGCTGCCTTCGGCTCAGGTCATGATCCCAGTGTCCTGGGATCAAGTCCCACATCAGGCTCCTTGCTCGGCAGGGAGCCTGCTTCTCCCTCTGCCTCTGCCTGCCTCTCTGTCTGCCTGTGCTCGCTCGCTCTCTCTCTCTAACAAATAAATAAATAAAATCTTAAAAAAAAAAAAAAAAGAAAGACTTAGTCATTGGTTGGGGAGTAATAAATACAGCTTGGTGTAGCTGTTACTCAAATCTGTCACCTATCTAGGCCCATGAAAGCATGTCTGGGTTCCTAAGGGAAACAGAGCTCTGAGTAAAACATAAAGAGCTGTTTCACTGAAAGCCTTCTAAGATATTGGGCAAAAGCTGTCTGCTTCGGGGTTCCCCTAAAAGAGGTCAACACAGTGATCTCCATTTCTGCAGGTTACACCATGGCTTTGGCTGCTTGGCTTGTATCACAGATCCTGGTAAGGAGCCTGCCCCGCCTAGAAGAGCAGGGCAGGGGAGGGGGGCATTGGGAGAGGGGCGTGTGGATGTACAAGAGACCTCCCACCTCAGAGGCTCCCAGAAAGCTAGAGGTGTCTTCACTTTGTTAGTAGGTGGAAAAGCAGAGGAATTTCAGATTATTATTGCTAATCTGCCCCCAGTAGTAATGCGGTCGACGAGTTTGAATACTGTTCCCAATCAAATTGTTCTGATGCAGTGATGTGCTATTAGGTAACTTCTAATTATGCATAGAATCACACACTCTCCTAGTGGGAAGGAGGGAACTCTACAACAGTGATTTTCAATCTGTAAAGACCAGTATTTATTTATTTATTTAATTTCCAGGGGACTTCTGCAAAATACAGGAAAGGTGAATTACCAGAATACTAGAATAAAGTGATGACATCAAAAATATAGCCCCAATTGTTTATTATTAGATTGGGTAGGTACAAAATCACTCTGTCAAGGTGTTATAAAATTTTCCAGAAACTAATTTCAGTACTTGTCTAGCTACAGATAGGCCACAGTTTATGGAGGTGTTAATGGATGTGCATTGTTTGGTAGACCCTGCTTCTTGTAGGTGCATGTTCTCATCCTTCCTCTCACCTGATGCCACCTGAAACAACTCTATCACCCACAAGTCTGTCCTCTAGCCACACACTTCAGTGAGTGGGATAATGACATTTTGTGCCATTCATTATCCATTGCAGTTATGGAGGAGGGTGGCCTACATGCAGACTAATGACCTCTGCAACTGAACCAAGGCAGAGAGAGAGAGAGAGAGAAGAGGTGAGGGTTAGAGAAGAGGGGGAAGAAGAGGGGGGAGGGAGAGAACTTCTGGCTTTGATACTTGCTTTAACCCCCATTCACTTTCACTCTCTTCACACTTTTCTTCCTATCTCCTATTCCTTAGATATCCTTACAAATAACTTTAATCATATCACCACACCTTTTAAAAAATCTCAGTATGTATCTCAGTTGTCTTTCAAAGTCAGATTTTTTTATTCAAGATTTAATGTCATCTAATCTTTAAGTCTTTTTTTAGTTTTCTAGATTGCTTTCTCATGGTTGGTTAACACTGTTGTGAATATGTTTCTATGCCTTCCCGTGTTACTACTTTTCAGTCCTAGATTCCCCCTCACACAGAATTGTACTCACTTTTCAAGATTCAGCTCAAATTAATTAAACTCAAATGTAGTTACTTATCTTACCAGATGAATTTGTTCAAATCCTACATTCTTCATGTTTTCCTTGATTAGCTCAGCTAAATGTTAACCCTGATTTCCAGGATTCGGGTTCGATACAATGTTTGGCACATACACTTTATACACACTTTTCAGTTAAACTCTCTGATAGTACTTACTTTACAATACAGGATAATACATTCCTGGTCTATCTCAAAGAGTGGCTTTGAGGTTGAAATGTTTGAGGTTAGTAATTTGCATGGTATCTGTTTGAAATGGTATCTTTAAACTATAATGTCCCATAGTATTATTTTTTTCAATTTTTGCTTTCCCTTGAGGCAACATATGGAACATATAACAACTGTCCAAAGGCCTAAGGCCCTGGATATAATACCTGGGTACTCAGGGTCTCTGAAGAGACTATTTTAATGCAAGCTGTTCTCAGATCCTTACTTCTTGGTGGCTGTTCCTAAAAGTGATAGCCCTAAAGATACACCTCTGGGGTCAGAGTGTAAAGTTCTTTCCGGCCTTCCTTATCCCAATTGCCCTTCCCCTGCTTTACAAAAGAAAAACATAATTCTTTCCCATCCCAACTCTTAGGAGGAGGTTGGGGGAAGCAAAAATCTCCAGGTTGGGGATACCTGGGTAGCTTAGTCTGTTAAGTGTCTGCCTTCAGCTCAGGTCATGATCCCATCGTTCTGGGATGGAGTCCCGCGTAGGGGACTTGCTCAGCCATGCTCAGCCTTGTTCAGCGGGGAGCCTGCTTCTTTCTCTGCCTGCTGCTCCCCTTGTCTATACTCTCTTTCTCTGACAAATAAATAAATAAAATCTTAAAAAAAAAAAAAATCTCCAGGATGCCAAAAAAGGAACAATTGACTGGTGAATGAGAATGGTAACACATCCTTTAGAAGTCAGGTGGTTCTGTTACTTGTTTTCAGCAACGTTGAAGGAGAACCTAATCAGAATTGTCAGATGATAGGGGTACCTGGGTGGCTCAGTGGGTTAAAGCCGCTGCCTTCGGCTCGGGTCATGATCCCAGGGTGGTGGGATCAAGCCCCATATCGGGCTCTCTGCTCTGCAGACAGCCTGCTTCCTCCTCTCTCTCTCTGCCTCTCTGCCTACTTGTGATCTCTGTCAAATAAATAAATAAAATCTTAAAAAAAAAAAAAAGAATTGTCAGGTGACAGATCATTAAAAGTATTTTTTGGTTGTTGTTAGATCTTTATGTGATTTTTTTGGGCATATAATTTGGAAGGAGTTCAAAGAATCAATTGGCATTACTAAAAACTCTGTTCATTTAATTCTACTTATTTATGCAAACAAATTTCCTCATTGCATACATTCATGAAATTGAAAACTTGGAAGAGAATTGATGCTAAAGTTGTTCTCATTCTAGTAATACTCATCCACTAATAAAATAAACTAGTTGGGGACATCTGGGTGGCTCAGTTGGTTAAAGGTCCAACTCTTAATCTCAGCTCAGGTCTTGATCTCAGGGTGATGAGTTCAAGTCCTGCCTTGCACTCCATGCTGAGTGTGGAGCCTACTTGAAAAACAAACAAAAAAACTGGTTGGCACTAGCAGTTCCATCTCTGTAAAATGCATTTCCAACAAAATTTTACTTTTATGTTTGATACTTACATAGGTGTTTAAAGATTTATTATTTTAGAGAGAGACAGAGAGAGGGAAAGTGTGCATGCATGGCTGGGGAGGGGCAGAGGGAAAGGGAGAGAGAGAATCTCAAGCATAGTCCTTGCTGAGCACACTTGGCCCTTCCTGGGGCTCAGTCTGAGGACCTGAGCTCTGGGGGATCATGACTTGAGCAAAAAACAAGAGTTAGAGGCTTAAGGGACAGAGCCACCCAGGCGCCCCACTTATATAAGTATTTAAAATATGTGTTTTGATCAACTGAAATAATAAGACTTCGAGTTTTCCTGTGATCACAGGAAATTAAAAAACGACACTTAAATTTCCATTCATTTTATTACAAAGAGATATAAGACGATCAATAAAACAAATATAAAATCTATTGCTAGGATAAAATTCTGGAGGGGGTGTGGGGCGTAAACATGGGTTTCAGAAGATAAAGGAAGGATGGAAATTGCCTAAGTATTAAAAAACCTGTATTTTAAAAAGTGGATATTGGGGGCACCTGGGTGGCTCAGTGGGTTAAAGCCTCTGCCTTCAGCTCAGGTCATGATCTCAGGGTCCTGGGATCCCCCGCATCGGGTTCTCTGCTCCGCGGGGAGCCTGCTTCCTCCTCTCTCTCTGCCTGCCTCTCTGCTTACTTGTCTTTGTCAAATAAATAAATAAAATCTTTAAAAAAAAAAGCGGATATTGGTGGGTATAAAGTCCCTGCGGCATTTAGAGTTGATTGGCTATACTTACAAGTGTGACAATGGTGAAATCTTGATAACAAGCTGGAGAAAAACGTAGCTGTCTTTTTAAGCTGTACAAGGATGTACAGTTATTTGGAGGACCCATGTGCTAAAAAGTTTGAAGATTTTGAACCTAAGACGTGTTTGCTCTGAGACTGACTGAACCATTTCTTGGGGTATTCAAGCGAAGGTCAGAAACCTGTGGCTCTATGCTGTGTGTACGGATTTAGTCCCTTGCGTTGTATTTTCATTTTTATTGCTTTTAACCGTCTCTCCTCGTAGACTGCAAGCTCTCGGAAGACCTGGGACTTGTTGGATTCCTGGCTCATTGCCTGTCCACGGGGGACACTCCCCAAACATCCCCGGAATGAATGACTTTATCGTGAGAACTCGGAGGGCTGCTAAAATCCCCGGCCAGCACCCAGGCTTTCGTTCTGCGTGTCCCGGCGGCGGCGAAGCTGGGGAAGGCGTGGGCAGGCCCCAAGGAAACTCTGAGCCCTCTGCGGGCCGGGGCGGGGACACGGGTGGGGGCGCGCGCGCGGACTCCGCGGCCCGGGGGAGGTGCCAGCTCGCGCCGCGGCGCAGGCGCGCAACCGTCTCCGCGTGAGTGCGCGCAGTGGCGCGCCTGTCCCCGCGCGGGCTCCGTAGCGCGTGTGCAGGCTGACGCAGCTCGCGGGCCCTCCTCCTGCTCTGCGGCGGCGGCGGCGGCGGAATTTTGGGCGTTTGGGAGGGGGCGAGGGAGCTAGAGTCAGGCGAGGGAGGCGGCGGCGGCGGGGAGGAGGAGGAGGAGGTGGAGCAGGCGCCGCCATGGCCGCCGCTATCACCGACATGGCCGACCTGGAGGAGCTCTCTCGCCTGAGCCCTCTGCCCCCCGGCAGCCCGGGCCCGGCGGCGCGGGGCCGGGCTGAGCCCCCCGAGGAGGAGGAGGACGAGGAGGAGGAGGAAGAGGAGGCCGAGGCCGAGGCGGTGGCAGCGCTGCTGCTGAACGGCGGCAGCGGTGGGGGCGGAGGCGGCGGCGGAGTGGGGGGCGGCGAGGCGGAGACGATGTCGGAGCCGAGCCCCGAGAGCGCCAGCCAGGCCGGGGAGGACGAGGACGAAGAAGAGGACGAGGAGGAGGAGGACGAGAGCAGCAGCAGCGGCGGGGGCGAGGAGGAGAGTAGTGCCGAGAGCCTGGTGGGCAGCAGCGGCGGGAGCAGCAGCGACGAGACGCGCTCGCTGAGCCCCGGCGCCGCCAGCAGCAGCAGCGGGGATGGGGACGGCAAGGAGGGCCTGGAGGAGCCCAAGGGACCGCGGGGCAGCCAGGGCGGCGGCGGGGGCGGCAGCAGCAGCAGCAGCGTCGTCTCTAGTGGCGGCGACGAGGGATACGGGACTGGGGGTGGCGGAAGCAGCGCGACCTCCGGGGGCCGGCGAGGCAGCTTGGAGATGTCGTCGGACGGGGAACCCCTGAGCCGCATGGACTCCGAGGACAGGTCAGTGCACGGAAGCGTTTCCCCTCTCCTCTTTCCGTTTACACTCGTGGGCACCTCAG
>ML102231.1:12056-32337 GCA_003697995.1 Taxidea taxus jeffersonii | reverse complement strand
CACTAAGAAGGTTGGAAAAACAATTTAAGGGCAGGCAAGAGAGGGTACATGTAAGTACAATATCTTTTGTCGCTTTTTTGTAGTATCAAGAGTGGGGAACAGCCTTGGTCAGCCACCTGACCACAGACCCAGAAATTTATTTGGTGTCCTTTTCTTTTTCAATATTTTTCTTGTCTTCTGTGACTTTTATCTCCATGAGGTGGATCCTCCATGTTCCTGCTGCCCCCCACATAATCCCCGTATTTCATGACTAACCTCTCTTTAGAAAATAAAAGACAATACAAATATGACAAAATTAGGGAAGTTGCAAAGGTTTTAGGAACGTAAAAAAGTTTTGAGTGTTTGTTACTGGACTAAAAATAATTTTTTTGAAGTATTTTATTTATTTGGCAGAGGGAGAGAGAGAGAGCACAAGCAGGGGGAGCAGCAGGCAGAGGGAGAAGCAGGCTCCCTGCTGAGCAAGGAGTCCAATGTAGGACTCGATCCCAGGAATCTAAGATCACGACCTGAGCCAAAGTCAGATGCTTAACTCACTGAGCCACCCAAGTGCCCCGGACTAAAATTTTTGCTATTACTAGATAGTTATAAATTTACCTATTACGTTACTGTCTTTTTAAAAAAATGGTAGATGTTAATAGGAATGAACATTCATTGTTAAAAACTGAAAGTACGGACAGATATATATCAGTGGTCCTCAAAATTTGCTGCATGCAAGAGTCAGAAGCACCCTTAGGGCTCCATTCCAGAAAATGTGGCCCATGGACCAGGACAAGTTGTTAGACCTGTAGATTTCAAGGTTTGCTCTAGACCTGCTCAATCTGTATTTTAAAAAGATTCCCAGGTGATTCCCACGTGTGCTAAATTTTGAGACATGCTATGTGGTTCCATTTATATGAAATGTCTTAAAAATACAAATTGATAGACACTGTAAATTAATGGTTGCCTGGATAGGGGTAGGAATGAGGATGAATTGTAAAAAGACATTAAGGGTCTTATTAAGGTGATGAAAATGCTCTAAAATTGATTAATAGTGATGGTGGCACAAACTGGTAAAATTTCTTCCTTTTTTTTTTTTTTTAGATTTTATTTATTTATTTTAGAGCGCGAGAGAGCGAGAGCAAGCATGGGGAGAGGCAGAGGGAGAGAATCTCAAGCAGACTCTGTGCTGAACATGGAACCTGAGCAGGGGCTCCATCTCATGACCCTGAAATTATGACCTGAGCCAAAACCAGGAGTCGGGCACTTAACCGAAAGAACCACCCAGGCACCTCGCACATGGGTAAAATTTCTATAAATTATTAAGTTGTACACATAAAATGGGTGAATTATATAATATATATAAACATGTCTCAGTAAAGAGAAAAAAGAAAAACATGGTCAATATGGAGATTCCTGGTCTGATACTAGATCCCATGTAATTCTGTCTAGTTATGGACCTCCGACTGAGAAACATTGACATAAATAATAACAAACTAACCCCCACATCCACCCCAATCTTCATTCCGCCTCATTACTTTTCCTTCTTCACACGGCCTGGAGAAGTCCAGATCAGTCAAGTAGCTCTGCACTTTTTAGTTGCTAGGTAATATATCCCCTAGTATGCTGGTACCCTTTAACTATATCTATAGTGATAAGATCTTTTCTACAGTATTATAATGTTGCAGTCGCATTGTTTAAAATACATGTCTTTACATACATGTACAAGTATTTCTTTAGGATACGTACATAGAAGTAGAAACTGAATCTACCTGTATGAAAATTTAAAATTGTATTAAGTATTGTTAAAATGATCTCCAAAAAGCTGAACCAATTTACTGTCTACCAACATAGTATTAGAATGGCTATTTCTTCATGATGAATGATAAATAAATGCAATCAGTATTTTCCATTTTGCCCAGGTGTTGGGCAAAAAGACATAGGTCATTATTTAAATTTGTAGATTTTCAAATGCTAGTGAGATTGAGCATGCTTTCAATATATTTTCTCCTTCCATGAATTGCCTATTTATTTTCCTTGCCTGTTTTCTTTGGGCTTACACGTTCTTTACTTATTTACTCATAAAAACTATTTATTGTAGCAAATTAATTCCATGTTTCTTCTAAAAACTAATACTGAAAATTATCCTCCCAGTATTTTATATTTATTTATATTTTTGCCAAGTATATGGTGTTTCTTACTATTTCAGCTTTAAAATATTTATATAATTACACGTCAGTCTTCATTTTTCTGATAGTTAAAGATACAACTTTTCCAAATGGATATGTATTAGTCTCAATGGCGTTTATTAATTAAGTATTCTTCTTACTGAGAAAAAATGATGAATTTGTTGAAAACTAAATTCCTATATATATCTGGACCCATTTCTGGGGTCTTTTGTCCTGTTAATGTACATTTAATCCTTGTCCAGTACAATTTCTATTACTGCTATTTAATAATGTATTTTATTACACTAAAGTTTTTATTTAAAGTATTTTATTTAAAGTATTTTATTACATTAGGTTTTCCTGCACCACTATTCCACTATTCTTCCACACATATTTTTCTGTCCAGTAAAAAAAAAAAATCTTAACTGTCTCTTGAGAATAAACAATTGAATATCTCCCTATTCCAACCCTTCCTCCTTTTCATCTTCCTTCCTTTTTATAAAAATTTGCAGTGAATGAGGTAAAGAATGACATTACACAAATCCACATGCACAACTTTGTGAAAAAAAAAATGCTATAAAAGAAAAGAATAAACCCGTGTCTAGAAGCTTCTGTATGTCAGACATCTCGGCATTAGTAGTTCTCCAAGTAAGGAAATGAAGAGGGGAATGAACAAAAATGAAAGAGAACCACCCTAAACTCCTGGTATCTCCAATATTTCTATATTATGATTTTCCTAAATGTCTTTGAACCTTTAGTGGAAGAATGTGGTAGGATAGCCACACTATTAAGAAGAATAAACGGTCTTTCCTTTGTTTAGTCAATTAAATATACATGAGAGTGAGAAACAGCAATTGGGAGGCAAATCAGGTGAAGAATCCCAATACTAGCAGGTTTATTCTGAATCTCCTTTTTCACTATGTAGATCCCCTTTTCAGTATCATTCGCCTGATTATCTTCCTTTGTCCACTACTTAAATGGCGATGTTTTTCAGAGATCAATCCTTCCTCTTTTTATCTTCTTCTGGATTTTGCAATCAATTGCTTTTGGGGTCCAGGCTGGTAACAGAAAGGAATGGAGCAGGCTGTTCAATGAGATACTGCCTGGTGAGCGCTGGAACAAACTAGAGGTCCTTCCCCATTTAAAAAAAAAAACAAAAAACAGCCCAAGTGCAAACATTTCATAGACACTCTACTGACTCAAAAACAAAAACAAAAACCAACAACCCCCCCCCCCCAAAAAAACCCCCAAAAAACCAAACCAAAAAAAACCCCCAACAACCTGTCAACTTTTGAACTTTTGAATCTACTTTCCTGGTCATCTCTTCCCAAGTGTAGAGTAATCATTAATGTGCTAATTACTCTCAAATCTCTCTTATTAATCCCATTTCCTCTTAGCATCCCATCAGCATTTCCAACCCAGTAAAGAACATCTCTAAGGCAGAGGCATCTAAAACAGAAGCTATAAAATGCACTAGTTTTCTTCCTGTCTAAACTTGCTCCTTTTCATCGATGACTCATTTGCTTCTAAAAGCAGAATCTTGGAGGCCAACCATGGCTCTCCTTCACTCCTTGCCTCTAAAGGATCTGCAAGGCGAATACAAGTCAACTCCAGGACTTTGCTGAGATCTATTCGTGATCACATCTCCAGATCATTCTCTCATAGCATTTCTGTTTTGTTTTTTTTGTTCTTTTTTAAGATTTTATCTATTTATTTGACAGACAGAGATCACAAGTAGGCAGAGAGGCAGGCAGAGAGAGAGGAGGAAGCAGGCTCCCCATTAAGCAGAGAGTCTGATGCGGGGCTCCAGCCCAGGACCCTGAGATCATGACCTGAGCCAAAGGCAGAGGCTTTAACCCACTGAGCCACCAAGGAGCCCCATAGCATTTCTGTTTTAGGTGACTTCAGCATCCTCCTAATTATAGCCACAATTTTCTAGTGTCACATTTCAGCTTTGTTTTCTGTTCTTTTTCCTTTTCTATCTTTCTAAAATAAAACTTTAATGGAGAAACTTCTCTTGAAGTCTTCAGTGACTTGCTAGACTTTGGACACACGGCTCTTGTTCTTACCTCTGCATTTGCTACTTACTGGCTTTCCCATTCCTTCTCTCCTCTTCCAACGCTACATTTTCTACCCATGATCATCAACCTACCTGTAACATGTTGTGTTCTCCAAGACCTTACAGGATACTCTTCTTACTTCCTGGTACGTTTTCCCACTTCCCCCTTCACTTTCCACATGGCTAAATCTTATTAATAAAGGACTCAGGCCAGTGTAATTTACTCCAGAAAATTCATGGTTTCTTATGTTTATGCTTATTTTCTGACATATTATGTGTACCTTTATCTTTTTTTTACTTGTTTCCCTATTCTCCTCTGAGCATCTTGAAACTAATCTTGATGATTTTTCACACCTACAATATTTATTTATTTATTTATTTTTAAATATTTTATTTATTTATTTCACAGATAGAGATCACAAGTAGGCAGAGAGTCAGGCAGAGAGAGAGGAGGAAGCAGGCTCCCCGTGGAGCAGAGAGCCCGATGCGGGGCTCGATCCCAGGGTCCTGGGATTATGTCCTAAGCAAAGGCAGAGGCATTAACCCACTGAGCCTCCCAGGTGCCCCACACCTACAATATTTATATGGCACAGGGTAGATATTAAATAAATGCTTGCTTAAATGTATGGATAAATATGAGTAAGTGACCAGGTAGTAGCCCAGAACTTGAGAGACGCAAAGGTGATTTAGGAAGGAGGGCGATGCTGTGATGAGACGTTTTATTGACTCTTTCATGAGAGAGGCACTGGACATATTGGATATGAAGAAATATGAAGGAATACTAATAATGCTTCAGGGAAACCATAATAACATCTGAGTTTCAGTAGGTAAACTATATGACTCGTGTCATGAAATGTAAGATTTAGAACAAAAAAAGATTTTTTGTCAAAACACTAGAATAAAATTAAATCAGACTTAAGAATATTAAGCTTTATTTCAGAAAAATTTCTGACACCCATGGGCATGCAGTTTCTAATAAATAGTTGCATTCAATGTTTTGTTACAAAATCAGTAATTAGTTTAAGATAAAAAATTCTATTAGTGTGAGGCTTTGCCAAAATTTGCTATACGGAAAGTGTCATAGGACACTTTAATGTTGTCAGTGTTGGAATTTTAGATTGATTCCTTTTTGAGGTTATTAATGTCACACTAGGTTTTATTGTTTACCTTTTTTAAGGGAATGATTTGACCAAATTAATTATAAAATATGTATTATGTTGGAGTTCATTTGTTCAGTAATTTACTTGAATGTATGTGATTTCATATATTCCCTGTTTATTATGTAAGTAAAGTCATAATATAGAATTAGAGAATCTGTGCTTTTAGAGAATTAGTGCTTTTGAACTAAGATCTCTGCATTTAACTTAATGTGATGGGGATAGCTTTGTTTTAATCCTTGAGTTAGTTGTCTGCAAATAATAATTATAAGTACAATAAAATGCTTTATCATAAGTAAAAATCAATATTGTGGAATTTTGAAGTTCTGAATTTACCTAAATATTCTAGAATTATGGACAAAAAAAATCTTTAGAGATTTTTAAGCAAAAATATTTGAATATTACCAAATATCCAGGGAGACTATAAGAACTAAAAATCTGAAATGAAATCCTAAATTTAGTAGATGAGATATGAACTAAGGAAAATTCAAAGGGCTGGCAATGTAAAATATTGTTTTTAAGAAGGAAATATCCATTGGAAATCCAATTTACATTCTGGACTTGTGAAGAAGTCTAGTGTTATTATGCTAGAGCTATGAGTTCATTGCTAGTCCATTTGATATTATAATTTAACCTATTCTAATGTGGGGGAGTAAAGTCTAAGACCAGCTCTAATCATGGGCTTCAGAAGGGAACAAAACACCCAAAGAATGCTGGCACCTGTAATTTTGCCTACAAGCCTAATACTTGGGCTGAGAATTTCCCAGTAATAATTAGAGAACAGGATTTGGATAATTCTCCTTGCTTGAAGTTTAGTCCAGAAAAGAAAGACTGAATGGCAGTCCCATCTGGCAGGCCCTAAACCTAGTACCATGCAATTACTTTCTTTACTCCAAATTCTAAGGAACCAAAGGGGAAAATAATATAATTCTTGGTTTAGAAACCATTATGTTATAGAAATGAAGTTTTAAAAACATTTCCCTCTGTTTGGATATGATGAACATACTGTAATCTCTGAAGATTTGCATCTTATGTGTTTGATTGTAAACAAATCACTGTAAAAAATATTGGAAAATATCTGTGGCTCACTTCTTCCAAATTACATATGAATATGTATAATACAAATTATATATTTTTCTATATAAATATGTACCTATATATTATATATTTATATACAAATTATATAAATAGATTATACATTTAGACATATGTATTTATAATATGTACATATATTTACATATAATGCATACAAATATATAAAACAAGTATAGAAAACATAACGCCTGTTTTAATTCTCACCTAAACGTATCAAATATTCAAGCATTAGGCTTGAATGAGACTTGAAAATATTTTAGCCAGAGGACTATAACAGTAGTTGAAAGTGAGAAATATCTCATACTTTTATTGCAATACCAATAACAAAAAAGTGACAGAAAATCCTAAAATAAGGTATGACTTACTTAATGAGACTTAAAGCTATCTGTAATATAGGACAGAAACAAAGGAGCATATGAATGATGGTATGCCAAAGCCTCAAGAATATTTATGAAAAATGAAAAAAAGAATTAAAAAACTTGTAATTCCTGATATGAATCTTGTACTAACTCTCGCATATTTACTTTCGTAAATAAAAATTTCAAGAATATGGGATCATGCAAATGAGGATTTCGTGGCCATTCTGAAGTTAGATACTGTTAAAGTTTTTATTCTATTTTTATATAATTTATACACAGAAGAATGTATTAACTAGTGTAAAAGGCTGGTGGCATGAAATAAAACATCAGCTTTCCTTAAATCAGTCTCCAAGAAGGCTTAGAAATAAGCTGTATGCGTTTACCTGAGCACCAGGAAAAAAGACTATTTATCCGTGTTTAGGAGAATTGCATTATACCTCTGACCCGGGGTTTAGTGGAGTGCAAGAATGGCTGCAGTGTAAAGCTGACCGGGCAGGTGTGCTTTTCTCTGAGGCTTATAAATGCCGTGGCTCACCTCTCATGCAGTGCATTTTCAGTTTCCCCAACAGATCCATCACGTATCTTCACCACTACAATCGTGTCAGCTCAAATGACTTCCCAAACAGTCCCCGGCTTGCCAACAAGAAAAGGGGGATTTATTTGCTCAACATCCTTACTCAGGCACACATTGGTGGTGAGTATGCAATCAGACTTTTTTTTTTTTTTTAAGGTGGAAGTTTTCAGATATAGTTAGTTCTGCTAGGATTGCTTTGAAAACTCAAATTTATTCCAATGCAACTGATAGACTAAGAAACAGTTGGAGACTAACACAAATCATGCATTTGCCTATGTGCAGTCTCCCGCACAAGAAACACCAGATGAATGGAAAAAATACATCCAGCTGTATACACCAAAATGAAGACATATACTAAACACACATATGCACATCTTGAGTATCTGCCAGTTTCCACCTGTCTATCAGATTCTCCTCTGCATCTCTAATTACAACTTTCCCTCCTCATTCAGATAACCTATTCCTCCATTTCACAATAACTTGCAAGATGGAAACCTTTTTATTGCTCACAGCTACCAGTAAACTTCAGGTATAGTACTATATTTATTGCAGTATTTGTGTACTTCTTTGCAATGTGATCTGTTTAAAAATGCACAACTTCATGTTACAGCAGAACCAAATGTATTACCAAATGTAAAATGAACTCTAAAATTATTGCATGTTATAGTGTGTTCCTGATTTGCAGAGTTAAAAAAAATGTTAGAAACTTTTTATGGGAAACTTGGAAAAAAATGATTGCTTCTCTTACAGGAAATTCTAGTTTTTGTATTTTATAAAATTATTGTCATTACTTCCTGTTTATAATGTACTCACATCTGTGCAGCTTATTGTCATCATAAATGGGCAATTAGAATCTGAAATAGTAAATGAAGATTCCCTCCAAAATATTTTTGTAGTTTATTCAATCTTATTGAGGCATATTCCATTTCCAAAGAGATTTTTACAAAGGCAAAATCCTGAAAAAACCTGTAAAGACTCCAAAATAAAAATAAATATCTGAATTGTTAAATATTTATGGCTAATTTATCAACATGCTACTCAAGATTCTTGGATATACCACATAAATCTTTAAGTTTTTCTGTTTATTTACAACTTCAATGAGACCCATAATACTTGTCAGTTCCAACTACCATACAAGGATTTCTTTAAGTATGTATTACTTAATATTCAAAAATTCGCTGAGGATCTAAAATCAATTATCTAAGTTTCCACCTGAGGAAACTAGGAAAAGAATAGCAAATACGATCCAAAGTAAGTGTAAAAAAAAGAAATACTAAGAATTAGAACCAACTTCTGGTATAAAATAAGTCCTGAGATGTAATGTACAACAGAGACTATAGTTAATATTACTATATTATACTTTGGAAAGTTGCTGAGGATGTAGATCTTAAAAGTTCTCATGAGAAAAAATTATAATAATGTATAGTGGTGGATGTTAAAAGGACTTATTTTGTCTTATTGATCATTTTGCAATATACACATGTACAAAATAATTATGCTATATACTGCAACTAATATAATTTTATATGTCAATTATATCTCTTTTATGAAAAAAAGGATTAGAGCAGAGAAATCAATAAAATTGAAAAGAAGAAATCAATAGAAAATATCAAAGGAAATCAAAAGCTGGCTCCTCAAAAAGATCAATAACACTGATAAGCTTCTAGTCAGATTAAGAAAAAGAGAAAGATGACACTAACTATTAATATCAGAAGTGAAAGGCAGGACATCATTAGGGATCTTATAGCCATTAAAAGCATACGAAAGAAATGCTATGACCAACTCTATACCCACAAATTTGATAACCTAGATGAAATGGGCCAATTCATTGAAAGACACAATGTGCTAAAACTAACATAAGAAATAGACAATCTGAATAGGGCTATGTCTATTAAATAAACCAAATCACTAATTAATAACCTCTCAAAACAAAAGCACTAGACTCAATGACTTCACTGGTGAACTCTATCAAACTTTTAAAAAAGAAACTATATCAATTCTCTACAACCAATTTAGGAAAATAGAATAATACTTCCTAACTCATTCTGTGAGGTCTGCTTTGTCTTAAACCCAAACCAGACAAAGGCACTACAAAAAGAAAACTACAGATCAATATCTCTTTAACATAGATCCAAATATCTCCATAAATTATTAGTAATAAAATCCAACAATGAATGAAGAGAATTGTACACCACCATTAAGTGGGATTTATCCCAGGTATGCAAGGCAGTTTAACACTAAAAAAGCAATTGATGTAATTTACCACATCAACAGGAAAAAATATATTATACTAAGCTGAAGAGGCATTTGACAAGATCTAACACTCATTTGTTATTAAAAAAACAAAACAAAACAAAACCCCAAAATCTCAGTAAACAGGTAAAGAGGAAGATTTCCTCAACTTGATGAAGAACAAAAAACCGTTAATATCAGTTGGTAGTTAGAAACTCAAATCTTTACCACCAAGATCAGTTACAATACAAAGATATCTCATCTCATCTCTGCTTTTCAATATCAAACTGAACATTCTAGCCAATGCAATAAACAAGAAAAACAATAATGATGATGATGATGATGATAATAATAGTAATAATAACAATGTATAGATTGGGAAGGAAGAAACAAAACTGTCTTTATTGCAGATGACATAATCACCTATCCAGAAAAATCTGAAAAAATTGACAAAATAACTTTTGGAAGTAATAAATGATTATAGCATGGTTGCAGGATACAAGTTAATATACAAAAGTCAATCACATTCCTATGTACTAGGAATGAACAAGAGGAATTTAAAATTAAAAACACAATACCATTTATATTAGCATATACACAAAAATTAAACACTTAGATATAAATCTAACAAAATATGTACAAGATCTATAAGGGGAAAACTATAAAACTCTTTGAATGAAATCAAAGAAATAAAATAAATGGAGAGATATTCCATGCTCAAGAATAGACAAACTCAATATTGTTTAAGATATCAATTATTTCCATTGATGTATAAATTCACTGCAATCCCAATCAAAACCCCAGCAAGTTATTTTGAGAATATTGACAAGCTGATCCTAAGGTTTACGTGGAGAGGCAAAAGACCCAGAATGCTAACACAGTTCCTTACATAGCTCAATAATAAAAGGATGAACAGCAAAATTAAGAAATGGGGAAAATATCTGAATAGATATTTCTCCAACAAAGACATACAAATGACAAACACATGAAAAAATGATCAACATCATTAATCATTAGGGCAAAACAAAAAATTTCAATGAAATATCAATTCTTATGCACTGCAATGGCTATAAACAAAAAGAGAGATAAGAAAATTTATAGGAGCCCCTGTAAATTGGTGTTGGGAATGTAAAAATGGTGCATCTACTCAGAAAACCAATTTGGCAATTCCTCAAAGGAATTGTCTTAGAGCTACCATAAGACCCAATAATCCCAGTCCTAGGAATCTACTGAAGAGAAATGAAAACATTGGTCTACACAAACACATGTATACCACTTTGATAGCAGCATTATTAACAATAGCTTAAAAACTGAAATGACCAAATATCCATTAACTGATGAATGGATAAATAAAGGAGGTATATTCATACAAGGGAATATTACTCAAGAATAGAAATAGAGTAGTATACATTCTACAACATGAACAACCCCTGAAAATATTATGTTAATAACAGAAACCAGTCACAAATGTCCACATATTATATGATTCCATTTAAATGAAAAAAATGTCTAGAATAGGCAGATCTATAGAGTCGGAAAAAAGATTGTGGGTTTGCCTGGGGTTTGGGGTTAGGTATGGGGGGGTGGGGAGGAGCTGCTGATAGATGTCCTTTTCTTTTTGTGGTGATAAAGATGATCTATTATTTTGGGAATGGCTATGCAACTCTGTGAATATACTACGAACCACTGAATTGTACAGTTTAATATGGTGAATTTTATGGTATGTGAATTATACTCAATAGAGGTGTTATAAAAAATAATTGAGCTGCTTTTTTGAAAGGAACCAAATAGAAAATTATGTTTTATTTACATAAATGGAAATTATACAATAAACTTTAAGGTTAACTCACAATACATAAATCCCCCCTTTTGGAAGAAAGCAATATTATTGGTCTAATAGAATTCAATGAAAATATTTTTCTGACAGAGTAGTACTCATTTCTTTGCTTAATATTTTTATTCCTATTTTACACTACATAGTTTTTAGTTAATTTATAAAGGCAATTGCCAGTTGCTAGTGGTACCATATGTATCAAATGAAAATACATAACACCCTATTAAATTCCAATTTAAGATGAACAGCAAGTCTTTTTATGTGTAAGACCATACTTATATTTGGGACATATTAAACAAAAAATGTATTTATTGTTGGTCTGTAGTACAAGTTTATCTGGATATTATATATTTGATCTGAAAACCGTACCTACTGAAATAAATATAGTAAGTAAACTTGACAACTAGTTGTAAAAGGTTGTGTGTTGGCATGAGGCATGCCAAATCATTGCTCTATAGATAGTTTCAAGAGGTTTCTGTTAACTCTAAGTGTTTGAAAAAGGTAGAAAATTTAGATGTTTATATTAGAACTTTCAACTTCACAAAGGAAGGGAAATAGCATACTGGAAAT
Organism: Taxidea taxus jeffersonii; assembly: GCA_003697995.1. NCBI lineage: Eukaryota > Metazoa > Chordata > Mammalia > Carnivora > Mustelidae > Taxidea > Taxidea taxus. Next base: position 20,313 of record ML102231.1, on the reverse strand, counting down.
TTTCAAATGCCTATTTCTACCATGACCGAAACTTACAAGGACATCATGGAAACTGAGTAAAGTTTTAAATGAAACCCATTCTTCACTCTTACATGTCTACACCAATGATAGAAACTGTACCTTCAACCTTACCTTCAGATCTTCTAGAGCATTTTTTGAATACTCTTTTGAACCTATGTTGACAAGAATATAGATGATTGGACTTTTACTCAGTGGAAAATTTTATAGACACATTTTTCCATTATTTACATCACCAGGGCACATTGGATCATCCCTTGTATCCTGAGGCCTTTTACTAGTCATTTGCTATAATTGCAAATATCTCATCTTCCTTTTAGTTCGTTGCATGCAATGATGGGTATTACTTTGCTAATTAGTGGGATTATTTACCATGGAAAATATGAAAATTGCCTCTCTTGTATCTTAGGAATATTGGGAAACAACTATTATAGCAAGACTCATATTTGCCTACTGACTCTATTAACCCTCTAATTTTCCTACTTATTAAATCATCAAAACACCACAATCCAGACAACATGTATTTGTCTAGGCACAAGGAAGCTGTTTACACATTATTGAATTCATAGTAAAATAATGCCTTTCAACTATTTTAATTTTGGAATTCAATTTTAATAGAGGGAAATAGGGAGAGACATATGGATCCATCTCACAAAGTGTCTTGTTTTATACTCATTTTAAATCAGTGTGGTAAAGATAATTACAACTTTCAGAGCATTGTGGTATTGTTTAAACTGTTACTAGAGATTCATGATTCAATGTGTGCTCTTCTTTTGTTATTTCCATCTCTATGACTTAAACTGAATTTATCATAGCTTTCAAACATTGAAAATTGACATATAGCTTATTCAGGAAATCACATACCAAAATTTGTGTGCCAGGTTTTGCTACTCAAATATTTTGACTACAGAATCTATTTTTGAACAAATTCTATTAACTTGCTGAACTACTACCTGAGAAACACCCTTTGGGAACACAAATTTAGTATAACTTTTTCTTCTATTCAAAATTTGCTGTAATATCAGCAATCTTATCTATGTCCATAATATCACCATTATACTTCTTCAAGGTAGAATCTTTATATTATTGTAGAACTAAAGCATAAAGACTAGATCTTATCATCAAAACTTGGTCCACAGACTATGTTTCCCAATTCCATTGAGTCATTTTTGCAGAACTCAAACATGTAAAAGTCATAAAAGAATTTTTTAAGACAGAACACAGCAGGATGTTCTCTCTTTTGGGCGGAGGGAGAGGAAGAATGAGAATCTTAAGCAGGCTCTGCACCTAGCTCAGAGCTCCACACAGGGCTTGATCTTACAACCTTGAGATCATGACCTGAGCCAAAACCAAGAGTCAGACACTTAACTGACTGAACCACCAGGTGCCCCAACATCTTGTTTCTTTTTTCTTTTCTTTTCTTTTAAAATCATTTATTTATTTATTAGAGAGAGAGAGAGAAAGAGAGCAGGAGCAAGAGCGAGCATGAGTGTGGGGGGAGGGTATAAGCAGAGGCAGAGAGGCAGAGAGAAAGGGAGAACCCTGAAGTGGGGCTCAGTACCAGGACACTGGGATCATGACCTGAGCCAAAGGCAGACACTTAACTAACTGAGCCACCCAGGCACCCCCATATTTATTTTGATAGAGGTAAAATAAGGGATATCACACTCAAGTTGCCTGGGTGGTTAAGCTCCAATACTTGATTTCTGCTCAGGTCATGATCTCAGGGTCATGAAATTGAGCCTGCATCAGGCTCTGTGCTCAGTGTGGAGTCTGCTGTCCCTCTCTCCCTGCTCCTCCTCTCACTTATGCATGCTCTTGCCTCTCTCTCAAGTAAATAAATAAATAAGTATCTTAAAAAAAAGAAAAAGAAAAAGAAAAAAAAAATCTCATGCTCAGTACACAGTGCTAATTCCAGGGACAAAATTATTTATTATTAGTTGTTGAGACAACCTACTAATAGGATTAATGTGTATAGTATATCAACAAGAAACAACTAGCATAAAAGATAATCAGTATTAATAAGCTGTATGTCAATGAAGAAATTGGCATGCATGATTATAAGAACTTGTTCAACACTGCTTAAAACAGAGAGACCTTGGCTAATAAATACAAAGAAGGAGGATCACACAAAAGAGTTTCTCTATTTTGAAGTTTTAGTTTATATCATCACTGAGATCAGATATGTCTGCTTTAATTCTATGCTTGCCAAATTCACATCTAATTATAAACTGACTTCCCATGGATTTGGAGTTTGGACTGGAGCCCAGAGCAAGGACAAGTTTACATACCCTCTTCATAGTTTTTCTCCCACTGTAGCTGTTTTGTTTTTCTTTTTCTGAATCTTACATTGATCTTCTGATTTTGTTTTTCAGAGCCTGATCTCTTCATATCATGAAATATCAAAGCTATGACCAGATTTGATAAAATGCTGATCTTACCAACATGTCTTTAGGTCAAAAGCAGGATATCTTTCAACCTTACCAAACATACTATATCAACAATTTGAGATTTTCTTTTATTGCCTGAAATGGTCAAACTATTGTATTTTACACATATTTCTCTCCACACTTCCTAAAAAAAATTAGGAAGCAACCAAACAACAACAAGAGAAAACCAACCAATTTAGTGTTAGCTCTTTTAGATTTTCATTCTGTTACTGGCTTCTGTTGTGGTATAACAAATTACCTCAAAACTTAATTGCTTAAAAGAACAAATATTTGCTATCTTACATAATTTTCAAGTGTCTGGAATCTGGGAGTAGCTTATTAGTTGGTTCTGGTTCATAGTTACTACTGAGATTGTAGTCAGAATATTGGTAAGAGCTGCAGTCATCCACAGACTTGACTGGGGTTAAAGAATATGCTTCAAGAAAAAGTTCACTTGAATGACTGTGATATAGAGGCTTCTCTTTCTAGCTGTGTGTTGGTTGGAAACCTCAACTCCTTCCCACATGAGCCCCTCCAAAAAAATACTCGTGATATGCCAGCTAACTACCCTGAGAAAGAAAGAAAGGAGGAATCCACAATATATTTTTATGATATAGTTTCAGAAGTGACCTACCATCACTTCTACTTTATTCTGTTGGTTGGAATACACTAAAAGAGTCATTAAATCTAGCTAACTCAAGAGACGGGAATTAGGCCACACTTATTGAAAGGAGGAGTATTAAAGAATTTGTGGGCACATTTTAAAACTACTAAATCTTCTAATATCTGGAGTGCTACAACAGATCCCTGGCAGATCTTCCTGACCCTAAGATTTTCTTCCTTTTAAATCCAGTTGGCAGAGAGTAACCAAATTATCTTCTATGAGTCATCTTTCCTTACATTACTTCACTGCTCAAGAACTTAAAGAAGTTTCTTGTAATTCCAGCTTCAAGTTGACTCCAATGTCTCTCTTTAATGCTACCCATAACCTTCTTTTATATTATAAAGACTGTATATTATAAAGTATAAAGACTTCTGTATTATAAAGACTATATTATAAAGACTGACTTATCATAAACTGAATCTTGTCATAAACTCTCATTTCCCATTTAAGTATTCTGGACTCCAGATAGGACAATTTCCACAGTACACTACAAAAATCAGACTCTGCCTTTCACCTTAAGATCACAGCCCTCAGTGCTATCCCTGTTAGACATTCAGATTCCCTGAATCTTCCAGGCTCAGCTCTAGTCTTACATCCTCCCTAAGACTTCCCATACCTTTTCTCTTCTCTGAGTCCAAAGTGCCAGTACACCTTAAGTACCACATGTTCTCAAACTTTTTCAGCTACTGTTGTGTCGTTCCCTTCAACTGGATCATAAACTTAAGGAGAAGCCATTTTGTATACTTTTCAGTTTCCATATATCATTACACAATTTGGGAAATATATGAGGTTCTCAATGAATGCTTGCTTTTTTATTTCTCTTGAGTATGAGATTAAAGAGTATTTTTTATGTACTTTATGTAGAAATAAACTAAAAAATATAGAAATAAGAAAAAAAAAGAATCCTACTTTTTCTTTGTATATGTATTCTTTCTCCTTTTCTTTGTTTAATATAGAAATTCAAGATGTCCTGCCAAAGGTTATCTCATGATTCCAGACTGACTTTAAAATTGGAAAATAATTCATGGTAGCAAAAGGTTCTATTTGCAAGCATGAGCATGAAATTCACAACATAAGGTTTAATATTGATGATGATTGAACCAAAGTAACTTTTTTGGTCTCACTTTTCTTAAAAATATAGTTATTAACACAAAGGGAACATAAGGAATATGTTATTACTTCTACTTGCTCTGGGCACTTTAAATGTAGAACAATTTTATTTTTAAAAAGCATTAATTCTACATAGATTGGTTTTTTTTCTACTCAGTTCAAAGGGAATTCTTCTGTGAAAATGTCTATTTCTCCAGGGTTTTTCTGAGAATATCTTTAAAAGTATTAGTTGCCTGTAGTGTTATTTTTTAGAAAAAAAAGATCAGTTAAATACTGTATTTTATGTTTTCACGTGGTCTTTTAAAATTATTTGTATTTCTTTTCTCTATGTAAGTTGTAATTATAGAAAGAAACATTTTTGATATAATTTTGTTTTTAAAAGACTTTATCATGAAATATTATTAAACCATTCATATGAATTATATTTAAATTTAGTAACTGTAATCCTAGACTATTATCACTGAATTCCAGTATAAAATTTGTTTTTCATTTTATATTATCCATTTATGGCATTGATGAAATAATTTTGTTAATGTTTGTGACCTTTACATTAAGATTTATAGATAAGATTTCAGTGGTTTAAAAAAATTGTTGTGTTAAATATTTGATTTTTTAAAATTTCTTTTTAAATTTTTTTATTTTTTATTTATTTATTTTTTATTAACATATAATGTATTATTTGTTTCAGGGGTACAGGCCTGTGAATCATCAGTCTTACACAATTCACAGCACTCACCATAGAACATACCCTCCCCAATGTCCATAACCAAGTTACCCTATCCATCTCCCCCTCAAACCCCAGCAGCCCTCAAGTTTGTTTCCTGAAATTAAGAGTCTCTTGTGTGCCTGGGTGGCTCAGTGGGTTAAAGCCTCTGCCTTAGGCTCTGGTCATGATCCCGAGGTCCTGGGATTGAGCCCCACATCAGACTTTCTGCTCCACAGGGAGCCTGCTTCCTTCTCTCTCTTTCTCTGACTGCCTCTGTGATCTCTGTCTGTCAGATAAATAAATAAAATCTTTAAAAAAATTCTAAAAAAAAAAAAGAGTCTCTTAAGGTTTGTCTCCCACTCTGTCCCACCTTGTTTCATTTTTCCCTCCCTTCCCCCTATGACCCCCTCAAATTCCTCAAATCAGAGAGATCATATGATAATTGTCTTTCTTTCACTGATTGACTTATTTCACTTAGCATAATACCCTCTAGATATTTGATCTTATTTAACAAAAACTTACATAGCATTAAGCAGCAAGAACTGCCCTAAATGTTTCCCAAATATTAATTCATTTAGTGCTCATAATAGACCTATGGAGGAAATAACATTACCATCCTCATTTTGCAAATTACAAAATGGAGGCACAACGAAGTTAAGAAATCCTAGTAAAGCAAGTTGGAGATCGGTGTTGAACCCAGACAGCTCACAAGTGAAACAAGAAAAAGATTTTCTTCTTTCTTTCCATATACATTTGAAAGACAGTCTTTACAATTACTTGGTGTATGTTTGGAGAGAACAGTTCCCTGAGAATTTTAGTGAGGCAATGAGCATATTTAAATTTTTATAGAAAAAACTGTTTTAGGTGTCTGGATGGCTCAATTGGTTAGGCAACTGCCTTCGACTCAGGTCATGATCTTGGAGTCCTGGGATGGAGTCTCACATTGGACACCCTGCTCGGCAGGGAGTCTGTTTCTCCCTCTGACCTGTCCCCTCTCATTTTAAACAAACAAACAAACAAACAAATAAATAAACAAATCTCAGATAAATAAATAAATAAATCTTTAAAAAGGAAGAAAAAAACTGTTTTAGTCAGATTTGAAAACATTTTTGTATACATATAAACAAAATAATTTCATAATTTTCAAATCCCCAAGTCTTTGAGTATTTCCACATTCTCATTTTTAGATATTGTTTGAGTTTTATTTTTATTTTTTGAGTAGGTAGCTAAATGATTTAGTGAGGGTGTAATTTTTCTGCAAAGAATATAATCTCTTGGTTTGTTAGTCTTCTCTTTTCTATTGGTAAATTCAATAATTTCCAGCAGCAAATTCTTAGTTTAACCTCAGAGAGAGTCCAGAAGTCCTGACCCTTCTTCTACCTACTTTTTTATTTTCTTTTCTTTATATCTGTTCAGTTTAGGTCAGCTTTTTGCAAACTTCTTCACTATTTTATCTTTTTCTGTGATGCAAATAACTATATAGTGCTAATAGTTAATTGCTGAAAAATTTTTGGCCATATTTCCCTAAGAAATGTTTCCTATCTCTTCAGAAATCCAAGGAGCCCTTGAATGTACATTTAATAAACTATATGTATATGCTGCTCATTAATAAGAAATTATAGCAGCTACTTGGACCATTATCATTGTCCCAGTGTATTTAGAGTATAGCTGATCAATACAGATCTAAATGATTTGTCAGTTACACTTAAAGAATACTTAATGCACATTCTAAAAATTATTGGTATTTATAAATTTAGGGTAGCCCTCAGTAAACTTGTCCACAAAAGCCGTAATCATCATGTTGTCCTAAGGCTTTCTTCTGTTTACTTGTGGTGTCCTTGTATTAATGTAGTGACCTTGAATCATTAATATAATGGCTTCTAAAATAAATATTTAATCCTGAGAGGATTTTGACTCCCAGTGATTGTTGGTAATGTACAACTGGTGCTCACTGATATTTTTAGAGTTGGTGCTTACTATATGTGCCTGACTTCCTTCAAGGAAGTTTGGCAAATTTTATTATTGTCAAAAAATCATTTCAAACTCAAACTTCCCAAGATTTTTAGAACCATAAGAATTAATGGCTAAGTGTGCCCACAGTCCTAAAGAAAAGAATTATACCATCTAAATATCCACTCTAGCATGTAGAGTGGGAAGTGAATGTCTTCATTGGATTTAGATCTACATGCTATTGAGTGAACAGAGCCAATGATATGAAAATTTTAAAGTGTGTTCAAATTAGAGCTTCCACTTCCTGCATATGTCACAAATCTGATCTCATAAGAGTGGTAGTATCTCATTATGGTAGCAGATTCTCTCTGCATTCTGAGGCTATGCCAGATTATCAATCATATAATCAAGGTGTCAATAGATGTCTTTATTTAGTATCTAAATGGACTTTGATAGTCCAGAAGTTTTCATCAAATGAATACAATGGTCATGTGCAACCCATTGTTGGGCCCATCAACCCAAAATCTCCTACATAATTATCACCACATAGACTAAATAAACTGATGCATAAATAAGTGAACAACAGCTTAACCATTTATAATCTGGGAATTCTGAATAGATAGGTGATCCTACATAAATGTAACAGGCCAATAGCCAGTCTCCTACTTGTCTGAGAAAGTAACTCAGATCCTCACTTCTGAGAGGTTGACTATGCATATGTAGCCCTCCACCCCATATTAATCACATATTAAACTCATAAATAATCAGAGAAATTAAAGAACAAAAGTTGATAGGAGCACCCAGGTTCAAAATTAATATCCATCTAGCCTCTCTCTTAGTTTGACTAAGAGGATTTAAACTCATTGGGGCTTTAGAGCTCAAAATCAGAACACAATATATGCTCTTAATGAGTCAATGAATTTTTAGTCTAGGGCATCTGATTACTCCAAATTGGACTCTGCTTTGTATCTCAGTTAAAAAATAAATATCATCTGATGTTTGAAATAAAGGCTCTTTGCATTTATGGAATTCAGTCTGATCCAGTCTCTGCCTCTGTAAGTCGATGTGGTCTGTTTTATCTTGTGCCAGGCATGGTACAAGAATGGCAGGCAGGCCTGAGACTACTGTTAGCCCTTGCTCTGAGGATTTGGCATGAGGTTGAAGTTGGATAAATAGGTCTCTACCTTGCTCTTTGTTCTTGTGACAGTTGTTAAAATTGTTCTTCTTTTTAGTAGCCTGCTTAGAATTCAGGTCAATTTGTCTTTATGGACCCTAACTTCCTCTTTTCATTCTCACTTCTGAATCAAGAGCTCTGATCTTAAGCCCTGACCTTTGAATGGAATTCTACCACTTTGATAGATACCTTTGCTACTGGCTGCA
>ML102231.1:0-11656 GCA_003697995.1 Taxidea taxus jeffersonii | reverse complement strand
GTTGATTGCCAGCTGTTCACACTGTCAGAGCAAAGAATTGTCAAAGGTGTGGAAACAAAACAAAATAAAGCAACCTTATAATTCTTCTTTCCTTTCAAAGGATATTCAAAAAAGTTGGTAAGCAAATGAATATTCACAAAAATACAAATATGAAAAATGCTTTTCATGCAGTCAACTACAGATTCTGTGAATGCCTGGCATTTGAGAAAACTTCTTCTTACTTTCCAGGGCATGCTGTTAGGTGACATCTCAGCAGAAATAATTTTCCACCAGGAGAATAAGATTGTAGGTATAGCATATAAATTGATCATGAGATATGAGGGAGATATCAGAGATAATTTGAATATTTTGTGTGCATGTGTATTGAGTCTAGAGTGCAATGAAGAAAAACACAGGCATCAGCTTAGAATTAGCCAAAACTACTCTCTCTGGGATTGGACAGACCAACATTTGAATCCTAGCTCTGTTTTTTAGTAGCTATATGATACTGGACATATTATTTAAATTTTCTAAGTCTTTGTTTCCTATCTGTGAAGAGGGAATAGCAACCATATCTCATGAATTTGAAAAAAAAAGTTCAATTTGATAAAGCAATCATTATACTGATAGCTATACACTACATCAACTAGAAACTATATTTAGAATTTTACAATTAGAAAATTATTTTAGAATGATGCATATTATTATTCTGCCCTCTAGGTCCATTCTCACTTTTTTCCATCCTTCTCTGTGCTTCAGAAGACAATATTTGTAGGTTACATAAGTGAATTCTCCTATTCTTTAGATTCCAATTAGCTTAAGGCAAAGAGGACTTTTAGGATAGAGAAGAGTTAGGTCTGGAGTATTTATTTCACGGGATCTATCAATTTATCTATCTGCCATCTATAATATATTATGTAGTATTCTATATATATATCTATATATCTATATCTACCTGGATAAAAAGCGAGAGAGAGATATCATTTCTACATCTAAAGGAACAAGAAGGAAAAGGAAACTATGAGTAACTTGTCTACATATCTATCTCTAGATCATTCTGGCTTGATTTTTATTTAAGGCATTGGCTCACACGAATGTGGAGCCTGGAAAGTCTGAAATCAGTAAGCGAGGTCAGTAGCAGGCTGGAGACCTAGAGAAGAGTTAATATTGCAGTTTTGAGTCAGAAGGAAGTCTGAATTAGAATTCCTTCAGGTACTTCAACATTTTGTGTTGGCAGGACTGACTATATAATTTGTGGGTTGCAGGGCAGACAAAAATGAGGGGCTCTTGTTCAAAAATCATTAAGAATTTAGAGATGGCAACAGTAGAGCATTATACCAAGCACAGGGCACTGAAGCATGGGGACCTGTGCAACAGTAGAGATGGCAGACCCATGAGGCCATGCTGGCATGTCCATTTCCTTGAAACCAACCCACACATGTGAACATCACCTTATTCAACTTCTTTCAATTAACTTATATAAGTTACCTGTGTTTCCTGCCAAGACCCTCATGCACACAATCAGAATAAAAGCAATAACAGTATCTGAGTGTCAAAGCTCAATGACGGTGGAAGGTGTCTATTCATCCAATCTTTTTTGATGAGTTTTATTTTCAAAAGAATGTGTTGACTATGAAATATTTTGAAAAGATTAAGGACTCTAATTCATGTAACCTGGCAACATTCACATAAAGGAAGGAGGATTGATATCTACTGATGGCTAGGGCCCCAGTTATTGAAAAAGAGCTGAATTTATTATGTATTTATAGAGGTAGCCCCTGCTTTGTCCAAGTTTGTATTATGCACCTTTGGTTTTACAAAAGATCTACATTAATACCTGTTTTCACGAACCAAAAGCATTCTGAGGAGGGTTTTGCATTGACAACAGTTGAAAAGCAAAAGTAGTGTTTACCATTTGTTTTGCAGAGAGCCCTTACAGAGATAGCAGGCATCCCAAGCAGTGAGGGCACAGGAGCAACCAACCCCCTTGCCCTGGAACTCAGCTCCACATCTTAGCAGTAAGCCACCGTAGTTTTGAACTGTGTCTGTGGGCATCTGGCTTTTTCTCAATTTATTTCATACATCCATTAGCAAGATGTGTTTTAAAGTATCAGAAAACTCTAAAAAGAGGTTATTTTGGGGGGAGGGTCTGGGAATGGTTAAAAAATTTTCCATATAAATTAATGGTAATTACTTCTTTGCTTTATGCCATTTGGGCTTAAAAAAGTTTTCATAGGAGTGCTCTACTTTAGGTAGCGGGGGAAATCTGTATTTATTTGTAATCTAAAAATAATATTTCTTTGTCAAATATTCACACATGATATTAGAGTACTTATTAATATTTTGAATTCTTTAAAAGGTTTTCCATTTCAACTCTAATCACTCACAGGCATTGCTTTCTGTGAATATGAAGGCTGTGTGTATTTTTCACCCTTCAGGAACCAGGATCCTGATAATTCCTGAGTCTTCTGTGTTGTTGTTTTAGGTGATGAAGAGGCAGAGATATTCGGCAACAGGTTTCCTTGGCCCTAGTCTAGTCTATGTAATGTGGCATCAATGTTATTTATAAAATACAACTTTCTTTCAGAATTGTCATATCAAAAAAAGAAGAATTATTGAGGGATTGCTTGTAGGATGCTGGAAACCTGGCATAATGGAATCTTCCATATCCCTTAAGGACCAGACAACCAGAAATTCCCTTCTTAGAACTTCTAGGTTGATTCTGGTAGAGCACACTTTTTTGTTCTAAATGGCAGCTTTCCCTTCTTTCTACAGGATGACATAGGAATGCTTTTTGTATTCCTCTCTCTCTTTCTCTCATCTATCTGTCTCCCTCTCTGGTATTTATTTGTTCTAGAGAACATTACGTCTTTACTTACTTTAATAAAAAATACTAAATTGTTTTTCTATATTAATCCAAAGTAAACTTTTTATTGAAAAAACAATAGGGTAATTTGAACATATGTTAATCAGTATACTAATGATCATATACCAATGTTTAAGAATATAGTACTATTTTAATCAACTACGGAGAAGAAAATTACACAAACAACATATTTTTAAAAAGATTTTATTTATTTATTTGACAGATAGAGATCACAAGCAGGCAGGCAGAGAGAGAGAGAGAGAGAAGGGAGGGAAGCAGGCTTCCCGCTGAGCAGAGAGCCCAATGTGGGACTCAATCCCAGGAGCTTGGGATCATGACCTGAGCCAAAGGTAAAAGCTTTAACCCACTGAGCCACCCAGGCACCCAACATACTTTTTTCTGATGATACAATTTGAAGTAGTAGGAAAAATGTTATTCACTTTAAGAATGGCTGATTCTGGTGTTTTTATAATATGGAAATTGCTGATTACTGAAAAACAGGGTGAAGGAGAAAGGATGAATTTTCTATCAATCATATTAAGCACCATTCCACATTTTTCCAATGTCAGAATAAAATTGAGTCTGTCATTTCTCAAAGAGCCATGCTTGGGTGATCGAATGAATACCACTTAGCTGAGTCATCTGGAGTTTAGTTTTGTTTCTGTGGCAGGCAGGAGGAGGAAAGACTATACGTAAAGTGTATAGTATGCTGAGCATCTCACAGGAGGTCACATCTTTGCCTTTGTATTTTGTCCCCAAGATATGATAGGAAAATTCACAGTCCAAAAAGCAACTTTCTGAGTCATTTGGATGTTTCCTCCTACACTCATTATGCGTAAGTGTAATTTTTGTGCTAATAGTGTCCTTTATGGTATTTTTACATAGGCAGGGTGACAATAAGGTCATGCAGATGGGTGGGTTCTTGTCAAAGGAGAAACTAAACCCAAAATTTCTGACGGCCACTCATCTCATTAGAACAACACACTAGCATTCCAGGAATACATCCAGAAAGTCGTTTTCAAGCCTGGCTGCTCTGCATTTTCATTAAAGTGTAAACTTTCACAAGCACCTTTAAGCACATCCTTTCTTGGACTTGAGAGACAGAGCCAGAAAGAGAAAATCTATTTTGGGATTGAAAATACATTCTCTTCTTTGGCGCTTCCAAATGATATTCAGCTTTTTCAAACCTAAACTATGTGTTCAATGAGCTTCCAACAACTCCCTGGTCCTCACACTTCATATTACCACACCCCACCCCAAATATTCTTGAAATAGCTTATTTACAAGTTTTGGACCTCCACATGGGCAGATCTCAGCTGCGCCAAAATGTGACACTAATTGGGATGAATTGATGGCAGTTCTCTCTTGATGAGTGCCTATGAGATTGGGAACATAAAATATGCTATCTTCAAAATCCAGTCGGTGTAAGTATTCTCTGAAGCTGCTGGTGCAGGTTGACTTCCCTGGTCCATCTGTTCTGGATGGAATATACTGTGACTGCTCTTTTTCCAGTCCATCTCCCTGTTTTTCACTGGTACATAAACATTTCTACTATTTGGTCACCTTTGTTACTTGGTTTCTTTCTTCTCTTCTCTAATTTTCCTTCATTGATATATTTACTTTATTTAAAAATATTTCATTACATTTCCATCTTTTAAAAAAAAATCTCAAAATCTATTCTCAATGAGTACTTCCTATTGAAAGAAAAGTAGACTAGCTTAACAAAACCTTCCCTCTCCATTTTTAAAGTCTCATTTAGCAGATCTCAACTACATAAAATCATAAAACTTTATTTGGAAGGCTTTTGAACATGTAGTCTTAATTTTATATTATTTTATATTATTTATTTATTTTTTAAAGACTTCATTTATTTATTTGACAGAGATAGATCACAAGTAGGCAGAGAGGCAGGCAGAGAGAGAGGGGGGGAAGCTGGCTCCTTACCGAGCAGAGAGTCCGATGCGGGTCTCGATCTCAGGACCCTGATATCATGACCTGAGCCGAAGGCAGAGGCTTAACCCACTGAGCCACCTAGGTGCCCCCAACCCTTTTTAAAAAAGATCTTATTTATTTATTTGACAGAGAGAGATCACAACTAGGCTGAGAGGCAGGCAGAGAGAGAGAGAAGAGGGGAGTAGTCTTAATTTTAAATGATTGGGGGATATCCTAATAGTGATTCTAGGAACAGTTAGGCAAAGCTATAAAAGGCAGAACCACACCATACACTTTGCATGCCTTATAATTGCGTATCTTATGTATTTCATAATTCTTCTGCAGTGATCAGTGGTAGGTCAACAAGTGTTCCAGGAATCAAGATATATTCACAATTAAAACTGACCTCTATTAACTATTATAACTTCCTCTTAGCCAAGTTTGACTATAACTGTTGAATATTTCCCTTGAGATCTAAATTATTGTTTGATTTGCAGAGATTACAAATACATCACTAAAATAGGAGTTTCAATTAACACCACATAGGTTGACTGCTCCCTTACTGTTTTGCCAGTCTCAAACCATAACTGTTCATTGGCGTTCACTCTGTTAACTTACATTTTTATCAACTCAGCTGATAAAACATCTCATAATGTTTTTCTATCCTCAGTGTAAACAGATGATTGTTTCTATCAGGCCACAAGTGATGTCCAATTCATTCATGCTTTTGTAAGATCATTTATACGACTCTGATTTACCTGAATACCTCTAACAAAAAATTATTCTCACTTTGCTCCGACTGGACATAAGTAATTCTCTTAGGCTTCTTAATTTTGTTCTGCAAGTATAAAGGACTATGCTTCTCTTATTAAAATGATAATCACAATGTTTCTGCCTGCCATGTGTATGTAAACTATAACACATGGAAAAACAGCCCCTAGCAGGATGATTATTTAGCCAATATAACAAAATCCAAGAGCTGATAGATAATCAGTAATTTGGCAGGAAGCAGTAAGAAAATGTCAATGTTTTCCTTGACTGGGGAAATTTCTACAACACTTAGGAAAGGCTGAATTTGGGGACTGATGGTTTTTCAAGGGTAGAGAATAAAAAGTCTTTCCTCTGGACTGCTTCGGTTTAAGAAGGGGACAACAAAGAGCACAGAATTAAAGTAGTGACTAATTATGCATTAATTTATTCACTCTAGGAAAGGATAATTTCTGCTCTCAAGGGTTATAATATAGTTGGGAAGAATGACCAAACATTACATTGTAATAATATGTAACAGACTTATAATGTGAAGAGACTTTATTTTTCCATAGATGGTATTTGATTGACCGCCGTGTGCCAGGCGGTATGCTCCATATGCTGCACAGAGCACGCATGCTCACGAACTTGACCAAGCCTGTGATGATTGTGGAATAGAATGGTCAGAGAAGGTTTGTCGTGGAAGAGAGAGAGCACAGCACTTGGGAACACGCAATGAATATAAACAAAATTTTCATAAACAAAAAATTGGTATGGCATCCACAAAAGTTGATCTACCTGATCCTGTGTGTCCCAGGCAATGCCCTATTTGATGGCACTCCTAAAGCTGTCTGATCTACCCTTACTGCTTCCAGCTCTGCAAAATCCAAGCAAAAATTCTCAAGAGACTTACAACACAAGAGGGATTTGCTTGATTTATTTGCCTCTGAGAAAATAGGAGATGAATAGAGTAGGAACTGGACTCTATGCCTTCTGTGTGAAGAATAGAAAATATGTACTTTGAGCTTTTTTCCCTAAACTCTCGTACAAGACTGAATCACCTGCTCCTTGCCCCAGGCAGGAATTGTCCTGGTAGGCAGTCAGTGTTGAGCACCAAAAGTTTGTCATAAGCTTCATCTTTTAATGCCTTCTGTTTCCTTAATTGGTTAACTGCTAAATCGTTATTGTAAGGTTAATTGTGCATTTTAGAATCTCTCCTTCTCTTCTTATCAGTGGGGGAATTTAGAAGTGCATAGATGTCATCCTGGGTTTATGCTGGTAAATGTTAATTTAGGGCCTCTCTCAACCAGGAACAATTTTGTTTCCCAAGCGACACTTGGTAATGTCTGGAAACATTACTGTTTATCACACTCGTAAATACCTAGTGAATAAACACCGGAGATGCTATGAAACATCTTACAATGCCCTGGACAGCCACGCAAAAAGGAATTATGTAGACCCAAATGTCAATAGCACCAAAAAGTCTGGTCTAGAGCTGGGCTGGATTCTGGGGCCTATGAACAGGGTAGTTCAGTCTCACAGGACCACATGCTCAGAAGGAACTTAAGTTTTATGTCTGAAGTGACTATCTCAATATTATGTTAATAATTTTATTTTTGGATTTGTGTTTTGTGCATGGAGCTCTACAGGACAATGGAGTTGGCTCTGGGACTTGGACTCTCAATTAGGTAGCGTCCCACTTTCCATGACCTCCTCCTCCCCCTGGGATGGGCTCTCAGCTACTTGCTCCTGCTCCTGACCATGGAGGAGGCTGAGTATGGGTACTGAGTGGGCAGGGATTGGGTATATGTGTCCTGTATGCTAAGTCACCCCAGCAGGCCCTGTGGACCTGTGGAGGTCTGTCCTTAAAGTGGAACTTTAAGTAGCAAATAAAAAAACAACACAAATTGATGGGGTAGCTCGGTGGCTCAGTTGGTTAGGCATCTGACTCTTGATTTCCACTTAGGTGATGATCTCAGGTTTCTGAGATGGAGTCCCGAGTTGGGATCCATGCTCAGCGTGGGAGTCTGCTTGAGGTTCTCACTCTCTCTCTTCCTTTGCTCCTCCCCCTACTCACGCTCTCTCTTGCTAAATAAATAAATGCAATCTTAAAAACAAAACCAAAAACTAGACAAGTTCAGAGAGAGAAAGAGAGACTATAGAAAAAAAGGAACAAGGTTCCCCCAACCCTGTTGTTTGAACAAGGGCCCTTACATTTTTATTGCATTGAGTGTAGTGAATTATGTAGCTGCCCCTGGGTAGGCACACTGTTTTTAGATTCTGGATTGCTAAGTAAGCTTTCCTCAGTGAAAGGGTTCTTTTTGGATCTGATGCTCTTCTTGGAGATCACAGAAAGTTTAAACTATATTCTTTAAAACTGTGTTTGGGAATCTAATGTTTGCTGTCTACTTTTTAGGGAGGTCTTCTTTTACTATACAATATTGTTTTAATTCCTGGAATTTTGGTGCAGATAATACCTCTTCCTGAAACAAAAGTTAGTAGCTAACTTTTGCATTACTGTGTTTTTCTTAAAGCAGAATGCTTTTTTATAGCATCTTACATATATTTTTTTTTTATTTTTCATGCAGAAGTTTAAAAGTATGTGAAATAAAAACCCATATTTCACAGTAACTAGAAGTATCTCAATATTTGTGTTTCTTCAGTAAATTGATCAAAATGATAGTTAAGATCTATGCTTTGATGCTGAGAATGTATAGCATTTAATGATTTTATGTTGGTGATCCCTTTTGCCACTTTTTATTGTGCATGTTGGATTGGTTTTGCTCTCTTTTGCTTTTTGCTATAAAACCTCGTGAAAATATGAGTGAAAAGAACACAATCATTTAAGATCACTAAAAATCACTTAGTATTTTGTTTGTTTTTTCACAGTGTGCTATAGAAAATTTTTACTTTGCTTTTCATGAGAAACTTTCATTTCTGAGAGTTTTCAGTCCCCCTGGGGGAAAAAAATTAAACTGCTATACACAGAATTGGGTTAATATGTTTTCCTAAAGTAAATATATTAGTGGTGAAATTGATAATTGGAGCTTGTTTCTATGGGGGATGTGTATGCCATGACAGCTCATCTTTGGTATCTAGGGAGGCTTGTCAAAATCTGTGTGATATGTGTCTGTATTATAAGGATTTTAAAGCCTCAAAACCATATATCTTTGTCTTTAAGCAATTTTCTGGCACGTCCAGTGGAATGTTCAGATATGGGTTAGAGACAGTAAGATCTGATTTAAGCTCATGAGGTTTTGGTGAAAGCTCTAGAAGCTCATTATCTTCTCTGATGTGTTGCGGTTTATATCATTATCTGGCAAAGTAAAATTGAAGCCACTATATAAGTGCCTTTTCCTCCAAGCCTGAATAAGTGCCTTTTTCTTAATTGAAGATTCAGACTCATTTGAAGAATTGCTTGAATCTTCTGGAAAATAAAATATATCTTCAAAAAGCTCTAGTTTGTCATAAAAAAAAACAGCAGATATCAAACTTCAATTCCAAATGGGTTGCTGCTGCTATAATTAAACATTCTTTATTATGAAAGTTAAATTCATTGTGAGAAAATAGGAGTGATTGCTTCCCAGAATAAAATAAGCTTTAAAAGATTTTGCCGTTTTGAGGTATTGTTCTATTATTGTAACATGGGAATCCAAAGTGGGGAGAAAGCCCTTTGTAGATGTTAGATGTAGATATTAGAGATGTAGAGTTAGACATTTAGTGCCAACTTCTGCCTACAGGTAAAATATATCATCCATGTTTATTTTTAAGATGTTACTTTTCATAGTGCAGTTTCTTGCCTGGTTAGAAAGACGGATGGGTGACCTGGAGTCATACACATTGATTAGGTGACAGCCTATATTCTGTACAGTAGCTGGGGCCATGGCCTGCAGAATTTCCCATTGTTGGCAGTGGCTTTGCCTTTGCAGTATGGACAGTATAATGGTTTTCTACAAATTAAACCACTCTGTCTTCAGCTGTTGCGGGCCAGTGGGTTCTTTTGACCCTGGGCACTTCCGGGCAACCAGCATCTATGTGGTGTAACGTTTCAAGCTCTTTTTCCTGTCCCACTTTCCTTCCATTTGAGGAAAAACTGTCTTGTATGTTTATAATTGGGGCAGTGGATTCTGAGCTGAAAAGGACAATATTCTTTTTTAATATAATGAATGAATCTCTATATCATTATTATTTATCTCATCATTCCAAATAATAAGATAATTATTTGGAAAATGTTTTCCTCCAGTGTTCATACAAGAGGGACGTTGCAGGGAGAGTCTCCTAACATGTATTTTTCATTTGAGTTTAGATGTTTAGTACGTGAGGATAGAAGGAGGTCTGTAAGAAACTGGATAAGCCTGGTTTTTGGAATCTGGCAACTTGACACAGCAGTGTTCAAACCTTGAGTATGGGGGAAAATAAAAATTTTGGAGAACAAATTAAGTTTTGAAAGTCAAAGCATACTCTGGTCCAATATTTTAATGATTCCTTAATCAACTCATCAATATATTCATATTAGTTCAAAATTTATTCCATTTTAATGGTGGCTTTTACCTGCTTCCAAATTCTTCCAAATACTCCAGTTATAATTTTCAGTTTTCAGACCATTCCCTCTATCTATAATGTCTGAACTATATTTCTTTGCCTATTTAAGACCTTAAATAAATGGCCTTTTAAATAAGATCTCAACAATAACTTATATATGAATTAATTATTTGTAAGATTCTGGATATTAATGTAAACCTGCTAAATTTGTTGTAAATAATGTGGATTGTAGAGTTGAATTTTTTTCAAATGCTTGCTTACTGAATTTTTTGCACATTGTCTAAAACCTGATTTAAAAAAATAGCAGTCAACAGACACAGAGAAAGCATATTTATTTTTTATAGGAAATAAAACATACAAAATGGAACTTGCAATTTAACTTATTAAAAACATCAGAAAAGCTTTCTGTATCTTCAGTTTTTTCATCTCTCTCTCTGATAATGCTTAGTTGTTGTTGCTCATCTCTCTCTCTATCTACATCACTTAACACTGCGTGTGCTCTAGCAAACATTTAGTGAATAAAAGCAGTATCTTTCTGACCTGAAACTCTAAATGGGAAGGGCAAAGTTCTGTGGTTTTCCCTTCAGACTTTCTGCTTGGGAACTTGATTTGCCATGTTTACCAAATGATAAGAACATGAAGGAAAAATAGAACAGGGTTGTCAATGTACATTACAGGGTGGGGGAGGTTTCAATTAAACCTATGTTTAATTAAACCACTTCTGAACCTGGAATTTTGACACTTGGAGAAATATGGGGAAAGGAGGTAGTGTAAAGGCTGAGAATTCGTACCCCATGGATTATTACCACATGAATATTTCTCATTCTCTATTTTCCTCCCAGCCCAGATGAAGTTTATATTTTATTTTCTTTCTTGATGGGGGTTTCCAAACTACCATTTCTTCCTTTTTAGGTGAAATTTGCTGTCTTCTCTGTCCCATGGCAAAAGGGCTTCAGGAGGTAACCAGGAATCATCGGATCACTGACAGGACAGAATAGATGGTGAATTACTTAAAAAATATATTCCATTGCATTGATTTTCAGTGTTTAAGGTCAAGCTATTGACAGGGTAAGGAAATCTTTATTATGATTACTGGGTAGAATGTTATTATCTTTGATTGTGTCAAGAAAAAATTATAGTGGCTAGAGATTGATCTGCAAAAAAGAGTAGGGGTGGTGCAAGTTAATGTCTCCTTTTATAAAATTGGGGTCAAAAGAGTCTGTGTTTGATGGGACAAGTAATAAAGATTTAGATTCACCATTTGTGGCTGTACAGATCAGTGGTGAAATTAGAAGAATGATATAATATTATTTAAAGAAGGGATAGATGTGTAGCTAGAAGTCAAGAGATGACTTCTAAAATTAGTAGATTAGGAAATAGGGCTCAAATCTTTAGAGTAGTGGATGACCACCAGAAGGCCAAAAAAAGTTTTTTGTTCATTGTTTTTCAAGTGGCCATTTCTGGGGGGTTATTAAGGAGTAGGGCAGTGAATTGATGATTTAATCTTAGCTTTTCTGTATATTGTTTAAATATTTAAAAAATTGAAGTAAAAAGATATGCTGCTCTTTCTATATTATTTCTTCCCATAAC